>SCLH01000568.1:45883-83536 GCA_004367855.1 Oikopleura vanhoeffeni | reverse complement strand
AAAACACTGAAGAGAAAGTTGGCTTACGTCAAGCCGATATTTTGAAGTTTTAGTGGTCAAATTGACACAAACGTTATTTTTGAACATAATTTTGAGAAAAATACTTAGAAAAAAATCCAAAAAACACAAAATTTCCGAAAATTTTTTTTGTTGTCATTGGGTTGTTTCATGCGTGCAAAACATAAACAATTGATTTGGTGCATTTTTATGACAAAATAACTGCAATAAATGTAGGAACCACCATACCCTTAAGCTACAACAATGACTTATAACTACAATTAACCGCACATATTGTGAGCAGATTAATCGGTTGAGTTTTTGTTAAAAGTTGTCGATTTGACTTTAAAATCTCCAAAAAACAGTATTTCGACCCTATGTTAACTAGTGCAAAATACTGTTTTTTGGTGATTCTAAAGCCAAATCTACGAATTTTGACAAAAACTTAACCGATCAATCTGCTCACAATCTGTGCGGTTAATTGAAATTATAAATCTTCGTTGTAGCTTAAAAAACAGGGAGGAGGTACATTTGGAAATGATAATTCCGTCACTTTTGTAAGCACGGTTCTGATTGGACGAGTCATCCGTCACTTCTCATTTATTTTAGGATGCAAGATTTTTGTTTAAATATATCAGAGAGAGGATATATTTGGTCCTTCGATTTGTACTTGTGCGAAAATTGGCCATTAAAAACCCTTAAAATGCAACGACCACCCCCTTTCGAGGATACCCCTGATGAATTGAGGATCAAATAAAAAATGTTCACAATTTTATTTTTATGCATTTGTTTCTGAAATAATGGACAATTTGAAACACACTGGGAGTATTTTTATGCTCGTACTTTGTCAAGAAATACTTTTAAATCGATTTGGAAATATATCGTCTTTAGGATATCGTCTTCATTTTAAGCATTTTAGTCTAAATTTACGAATTTTCAGAAATTCTCATTATCGTTTTCGGAAACAAAAACGCACAAAAATTAATGTTTCGTTGGTAACAACTGTCAACAAACTCATCAGCTATACACTAATAAAGGTTTGAAATGTTTGATTGAAAAATCGTCTACTTTTCTCCCGTTATCAATGATAACTTATCATCATGGAAATAAAAGTTGCCACTTTATAAACTACTTTTCGCGGCAATTCTCGCGGCCAGGTTCTCGCTTCCTGGAATGACGGGCGTTTTGGTATGCTCCCACTTTAGGCATGCTGCCTAGACGTCAGTTCATGTGGTAATGAGTTGAAATTTCCAACTTGGATTATTTTCCATTTTATTAATAAAACTTAATTTTGTGAATAATTGTGCCAATATTTTATTTAATAATTTGTGTTGATGAACAAATTTGATTTATTAATCAGTGTGTAACACACTGTGTGTTGAAAATAACAAATTTTGACAACTTACAACATCTGTAGGTAGCATGGATATCAATACTGATAAATTTAGACCAATTTCGCATCAATCTTATTTGCCTGTCAATAATGGAGACTGGAATAAGACCCGTTAGAGAAGTGAGCTTCTGACCTGATTAACTATAAAATTTTTGTAAGTAAGCATTTTTCGCTTGTGAATCTACTCACCAGATAGATAAAAACCATGAAAATATTCCTACAAGATATTCCTACAAGATACTACATGTTTGTATATAAGTATATAAATTTTTTATGATTTTTTTGCTTCAAACTTTTGCTCAATTGCTTGTATTAACCAAAACATACAAGAACAGACCACAGAAGACTTTGTGACGAAACTTTTATCAATCCTTCCCAGTAGTCCCCGAATTAAATCAACTTTGTGTTAATTTTTTGGAAACAAACATTTTTCAGCTTCAAAAAATTGAGATCGAAAAATTATGGAAATTTTTTTTGAACGAGATCAGTACATTATTTTTAAATAAAAATGTTTTCGCGGGCCAAAATATTGAATTTTATTCTAGCCAAAATAAAATCAGATTCCCCATAATATATTTTCGGCCGTCTTTTTAATTTATTACGACCCATAAAACTACTGACTAGCTCGCCGCCTGACTTTACAATCGGCTCCGTAATCTGACTAAAATCGTAAAAATCCTGAAAATTAACGATCCTTAACCAATCTCATTTGTTGTATAAAACCCTTCAAAAATCCTTTACAATTATCGGTTTTCAAAATAGAGCAAAGACAATGAAAAAATTATTTTCTTGTTGAATAGAGATTATATCATTTGAGAGTATTTTTGAAAATATAATAGTTCTTTTTAACTCAAACAAAAAATATTGTTAAAGGTGTTTGCGGCTAAATAGATTTTATTGTATTTCACAGAATTTTTCTTAGTGGCAGAGACAAACTTCGAGAATCGAGAGAGATAGACTTACGTATCCAGAACTTTTTCAGTATAAGTTATACGTACAGCGGGAGCACCATATAGATTTTTCTTCTGATGAGAAAATATTTTTGGAACCCCTTATTTATTTTGAATGTTATTCAACTAGTACAGAACGGTGCAAAAAATGTTTTCTAGAGTTGAGGGGGTGGTGTCGGTGAAAAAATGTTCCTGAAAATTAAAGCGTATACTTAATTGACCAGGAAAAAACGATTTATGGTTTTTCCGCAGAGCTGCGAGAAAATAAGATCTCTCACTAGAGGGCGTCAAAAGGTGAAATTAGAGCTCTGTTGAGGTACCATTTTTGCCTTAATTACTGATATGATTAACTTAATTTATGTCACAAACGAACTGGAGCAAAATTCAGCAAAAAATTATTTGAATACTTTTTCTTGTCAATACAGTTGATAACCTCAAAATAATGTCAAGGTCAATTTCAAAGTCATCGCATCGCTTCAAAAATATCACCAAAGTATTTCACGTAGCCGACTTTCTAATGACGGTATAAGCAACCATTTGTAAATTATGTACACAAGAGAAAAAGGAGAGCAAAAGTAGTTTCACTCTTTATCGCCACACATGTTAATTTTTTATCCATGGTTGCTAATGCCGTCATTAGAAAGTCTGCCACGAGAAAGATTATGGTACCAAAAATGGGACCTCCGCAGAGCTCTTTATTTCTCCCTACGATGCCCTCTAGTGAGAGAACCTATTTTGGCAAAGCTGCGAGACTACGACCAATCGTTTTTCTTGGCCAATTAAGTATACCCTTCAATTTTCATGAACATTTTTTCACAGACACTACCCCCTTAAAGTTAAATAAAATAAACGGACGATTTTATACAACACTAGTCAATAATTATCACTGTTCAGCAATTCTTTATGGTCTAAATACCACAAGGTATAAAATTTGTTATACAAGAATCTAATGAAGCCTTTTTGAATAAAGCGTGTACTTTTTTATGATGCTGAAAGAGCATTCTTTAAATTCCTCCTATAAGGAGTAGCAGCCGATTTATAACTGATATATCATTTGGTTGGCAGTTTAATTCGAATATGGCACGGCTCACAAACTTTGGTTTTGAAAAATATATTACAACTCAAAACAGCAAACTCTGTTAATTTGAAATTTTAAGACCAAAAAAAATAGTAAATGAAGTTAACAGCAACAATTGTATTGGATCAGATTGGATCGGATAAACCGATTCGATTCCCTTTTTTAATCTGATTGTTCAGCTAGTCTACCGATCTGGTATTTTCGGCGACACTTCGGATGCGATTCGATTTTTTTGTATCGATCCGATTTAGTTTTCTTTTCAAATGTGCCGAACCTTGACCGACAACTTCATTGAAAATAAACTACACAAAAATTATGAATCGCATCAGTGCACTTTCCTTCAAATTAATAAACTTAACCCGAAGATAACATAACCTTGTCGCACTGCAATGTGGCAACGAATTGCCAGCTCTTATAAAGCATGCCATATCATCGAAGTTTTATTATCAGCATAAATAAAAAACATATTTTAAAATATTTAAAGATAGTTAACCAATTAGAAAAAATTGGTTTCAAAAATTGAATATAAAGACATCAAACTCTTATAATAAAAATGTTGAAAACTGAAAAAATGATTAATCGGAGTGTAAGAGTTAATCAGCTATTTCAAAAATGCCGGTACTACCCACAAAATATATATTTTTATAACATATTATTATATATACAAAAAACAGCATTTTTTCAAATTTGTTAAAACCACCTTTTCACTAAAGCTAAAAATCTATCACTTTCAAAACTGGAAAGGAAATAATTTTTGTGATCTGGTTGTAGCGTGGGTAGAGGGTAGGTATCGGGTTAGTCTTTTCTTTCTCAATCTAATTCAGATCTTAAGAGGGGCTCCGCGTCGAGAGATGATTTGAACAGACGCGTAGAAGTCGTAGTAAAAAGCTATAAAAAATAGCGAGAAAAACTAGAGAGCATTTTTTCTCGATAAGGAGGTTGCCCAAGAGAGAGAGCGAGAGAAAAGGGCTTAATTCATCACATGTTTTTGTCAACTTAGATCAATCGGAGGGTGAACTTGAATAAAATGATGACGTGGTGAGGTGTACACATTTGCCGCACGCACACCGGGGCCCAAACTTGGATCCCCTTTTCAAAACGGTATCTGTGAAATAATTCACTCTGGATCACGAGGCCATCGGTAAGGCTTCGCTGAACACACAGACTAAACACGGATAAGATGGTTACTTCATCAATTAGCCTCATTTACAAACAGAGAATTTTCACCCTAAAAACCTTTAAAGTGGATTTCTCGGCTATTCCACGAAGAATCCAACGAAACAAATAATAATTTCGGTTGAAACTTCGTAGATTTGGTCAATAAATCCATGAGCCACTCGACCATAACCATCTTAATTCTTTATGCCGTCTGCTTGGTTGAAGAACAGTTAAACCTTGCATTTGAACTCCCATTTTGCAAGGGTTATTGTCCTTTAATAAATCGGATAGGGCAAATCGACGGAAAAATTTGATTGAATAAGGCAATTCATGAATAAATAATCCTCTTTAATCAGCTACAGTGGCGGATAATGGCCTTGGATTGTATCGAAAAAATACTTTTGTACAAGGTTTTTACTATCACTGTGACTGGTTTTTGGGGCACTCGACAAAATGACTACAGCATGGCTTATTTTCCATTTTACAAACAGTTGAAACAACCAATCACAAGAGACAAATATATGACACGTGTCGTAATGACTCATTTTGTGAAAATATCTTGGTATCATTTTTAAATCATATTTCATTGATGAACTACGGTAGTTGACTAATTAGAGTTGACAAGAAAAGTGGACAAGAAAAAAACAATTTTTACCCAGTTGTCCGATTTTCTTGAAACTCTCGTGAATCACGGACAACGAGTCGTGATAAGCTTAACTTGACCCAAAAATATCAAAGAATAGTCGAAATTTTTCTAACCTGACCTCAAATGACCCATAAGACTCATGAATTTTTATTATTCTAGTTAATTATATTTTGTAAGGATAACGTATAAGCTCAGCTTATTAAAAGTGCCTTAATAACTTGATATTTTGAAAGAAAAATTACTACAAAAATATAATACGAAAAATATACAGTGAAAAATATCTCCCGTAGTTATAAGTACCTTAAAAAATTAAAATAGTCAATAATTACTAATGATCACTTTGCCGGGTACAATGAACAGCTTTGTCAGAATAAAAACATATCAGTCTTATGTGAAAATCGAATAGCACTTTCATCGCACTTTACGACCCTTACAATTGAATCGCTAACAAAGTAATCGATCGACTAAGGAAATAATTGGCTTTTTAGATGGCTGTATAACAGTGATTTACAGTACTCGTTTTCTGCAAAATTATCAATAATAACTTGTTAATAATTAACCCTCGTAAAATTAGTTCACTTTTTTGTACAAAATCTCCCAATATCGCCAAAAGTTTTTTGCCGAAAAATTTCGCCAATATTGGGCACTATCGGCGATATTGGCACTTTCGGCGATATGCGGACAGAAATGAACTTTTCCGGTAAATAATTAAAAACCTGTGGGCGTTCGAAATGACGTCAAAATTAGACCACTTTTTTCAATTTTATAAGAAGTTTTACTATAGGTTCAACAATTGAACTTCGAATGAAGTAAAATACCAAAATGTGTAGAATTAAGTACTATACCAAACGCAGTCAAATACAAATTCAAAAGAGTAATATTGGGAAATTCAATTTTTATATGTGACGTTATTTATGACAACTTAATAATAAAAACCTTAAACGCCCATGCAATTTGGGCAATATTGGTTCTTTCGGCGATTTGCGGCGTTAGAGCGAGAATAAGGTTTGAATACTAGATTTGGCCACCTTGCGGTCAAAATTTGAATTTTTCCTAATGAAATTTGATGTTCATTATCAATTTTCCCACCTATCTAGTCAAATCCCGACTTTCTAGCATATAAAAAATAAGCTGAATCTGACTGCGGACAGGCTAATTTGCGCATTGAAAGAAATTCAGCTAAATATCGAAAATTGCGCAGGTTTGTTTCGGCGATATTGGCAAATTCGGTGATATCGGACCCCCCCCCTTTACTTCCATTTCCAGTAGATTTAATTTACTAAATTTATTTGCCGTCATCCTAAAGCATTTTAATTACGTCAACATTTTGAATATAAATTATATTATATAATTCATTACTGCCTTGCTATGGCTAGATTATTGAGCAATATTGAAAAGAAATTAGGTCGCGGTAGATTTGTCCGTCGAGCGTACGTGTCAAATATCATTTTATTTATGTTGCTTGAAGTACTATGGTAAATTCTGAATACGATAAGACCTTTTTTGAAATAGATGGTCTCAGATTTCTTTCATTTTGTGCTCAGTGTGTTCAACGTAGGCGAAAACCAATTTTGAGAACAAAAATTGTCTTTAAAAATGTACCACAAGGTGGCAGAAGGCGTTGAAAGTTGAAAAAAAAGAAATTCTTTGATTACTGAGAAAAATATCCGCCTTATTATTCGACCCAGGGGGATCCCAGATCCCGATCCCGTTTTAGAACACTGCTCTCAGGAGGTGTAAGTTCAAATTTCGAGGGTATCAAATTTTGGATGTCGAAAATGTCTCAAATTGACCAAAAATTTTACAACATGGCTAATCGTCACCATAAATCACGAAATCGACCCTAGAAATAAATAAAATATCCACAAGTAACGCAAGAAAGAAAAATCGATAAATTACTAAAAAGACCTCCCGAGCGAAAAATGAGCACTCGATAAAAAGGTCCTATGAATTTGAAAATTTCGGATCTAGGTGAGTTTTTCACGCTTGAAATTTTAGTCGAAAATTTTTTTGACTACGACCACTCGGTGGCGCTGTTTAAGGTGGTCAAAAATTTTTAGTTTTGTTTTTTTGACAAAAAGCAAAATATTCATGGTTTAATATCTTGGTTTGTTTACACCATCAAATCATAGAATCGCCTCTAGCACCACCTGTGGTCATCTGAGACCTATAGTTGCTAATACCGTTACCACAAAATTGATGCTTACGCATCTTTTGAGTACCCTAAATCATTGATTTGAAATAATTCGAGTTTTTGGGCACTCCATTTCCGGTGCTACACCACGTGATCTTGGTCGTGTATAAAATCTAAGATGTCATTCTGGAGCAGAATTTTACGCTTTACCCAAAAAAGTGAGTGAGCATTGCGAAATAATATGAATATTTTGCTTTTTGTCAAAAAAAAACTAAAAATTTTTGACCACCTTAAACAGCGCCACCGAGTGGTCGTAGTCAACAAAATTTTCGACTAAAATTTCAAACGTCAAAAACTTACCTAGATCCGAAATTTTTAAATTCATAGGACCTCTTTATCGAGTGCTCATTTTTCGCTCGGGAGGCCTTTTTAGTGATTTATCGATTTTGCTCTCTTGCGTTACTTGAGGATATTTTTTTCTACTTATAGGGTCATTTTCGACGTCCAAAATTTGATACCCTTGAAATTTGAACTTACACCTCCTGTGAGACCCTGGGGTCGAATTTCAAGATAAATCAAAAACAATCCCTTGAGAAACCTACAAAGATTCCGAAAACACTTATAACTTGTCGAATTATAAGCACGCGTAGATTTTTCTTCAATAGACCATTTTTTCGATTTTTTTTTGATTATTTTAGTGATTTATCGATTTTGCTTTCTTGCGTCACTTGTGGATATTTTTTCAACTTTCAGGGATAATATCGTGATCTATCGTGACGATTAGCCATGTTGTCAAATTTTTGATCAATTTGAGACATTTTCGACATCCAAAATTTGATACCCTCGGAATTTGAACTTACACTTCTTGTGAGACCCTGGAGTTGAATTTCAAGATACATCGAAAATCATTCCTAGGAATTTTTTCAACTTTCAACGCCTTCTGCCACATTGTGATGAATTTTTAAAGAAATTTTTTCGTCTCAAAATTGGTTTTCGCCTACGGTGAACACACTGAGCACAAAATGACAGAAATCTGAGACCATCGATTTCAAAAAGATCTTATCGTATTCTAAATCTACTCATAAGGTTCGCAACTAAGTGTACACTATATTTTTTATGTATTTTATACCTGTAGGTGTAGTCCTTAATTTTAATGACTATGGTTTTTTTTAAAAATAGGCCACATATCACATAATAATTTTCGGCGTTCATTTTGAAGGGGTAGCGGTCTCGATGTTGTCAAATAACTCTGGGTAGATTGTTTTTCGGGCAAAGGTTTTTAGGGTTCGTGACAACAAAATTTCCAAAAGATTCCAAGAAAAATAAAAAATACCCGAAGAACTAAACTTTTTTACTCGCCAAATTGAATACCCGAATCCGAAATTTTCTACCCAAATAAATCAAAATTAATGTAGATGATGGATAGGTCAGATTTATTTAACTTTTAGATTTATCGAAAAGATAATTTAAGATGTCTTTGAACCGTATAGTTTAATTATTATCAATTGTACAACAATTTTAAAAACCACCGCTTTTCCCTTGATACCGAAAATAAATTTAGTGTTTAGCTTTTTAACAATTAGCTGAATTTCTGTTGAAAAGAACAAAAGTTTGAAAAACTAAGAGCGGAAACTCAATTGGCAGCCTCAGAGTTAAAATAAACTCAAGAATGATATTTTATTTAGTTAAGCGAAAATGGGAAAAGTTTAAATAAACAAAAAAAAATAAAGTTACAGTCGAAAGTAATTCATCTTCATCATAGTTTCAGATTCTTGTCATCTTTATATTCACTTTTTCAGTCTGACAAAAGCTTTAAATGATGATAATTTTAAGAAAAGCATACATTTTCGGTCGAGCCTTTTTTTCAATTTTTTACAGCAAGAGATAGTCATTTTCGAAAATAAATTGAAAAAATATCAATTCCTTTTTACAGTCAGGATTTGAAACAGGAAACGCAAAGAAACCAAGAGTGACATTTTCAAATAATAAAAAAAAAATTCATTGAAATCAGTGAATTTCTTGGGACAAATAAGCCCATTTTTGGTAAAGACAAAATATCAACACAATGCTTAAATTTAAGGCTCTTTCTTGTGGTATCTTTTAAATTTGCTTCCCAATAGGGATGAAGACGTTGATGGAATTTTGCAAACAGTGGCCCAACATAGCCTTAGATTGAAATAAATAATTTTTAAAAAATACGAGATTTTCAAAATGTTTGGAATCAAGGTAAAGGTTTTATGTCTTTCCTGTTTGACGAGCAATTCGATTTTCGAAACCCAAGTTTGCATCGGAGAGATTTTGCTCGCTGCTAAATGTGAACACTTTTATATTATAAATAAATCTGAATACAAAATCTATGAGACAAAATATTAGAAAAAGTAGTACTTGCAAATAAACTTACATTGACAGCGGTCTTCCTGTTTCTCGAAAACCTTTGGCAAACGGATTTGAATCGATTTTTAATTTTGTTATAAGTTGATTCTGAAAAATGTTCTTATCTAATGAAAAAACTTTTAAATTTTTCGAGATCTGGCAAATCAACGATTTAAATTTCATTTTTGATTTGATTTTTGTTTGGGATTTCAAATTTCAGTTTTTTAAGGTTTAAAACTCAAAAATTGAATTACAAGTTGAATAGTGTTTTTTGTGTTCTGCTAGAAATGACAATTAAAAGAGATTATTTTCTTGTTTAAATTGGATACAATGAAACTAAAATCGTTGAAGCGCTAAAGAGATCTGGACTATGGGTCTTTTGGTAAATTTCCATTTCATTTCACAATTGAGATCTTAAAAAATTGGAAACACTTTGTTTTGGTTAGTATTCTGCATTTAATTCACACAATGTCCTGTAGTCAGTAAGAGGAAAAATAAAATGTTTTCTTGTCAGCGAAGAAGGCGAAGTAAATTGTAGTATTTTTTTGTATAGACAGTAGATGACGGCAACTATTGGCTATTATTAACGGTGTTATACGAAGGGTCGTTAAAACGCGTCGATACTACCTTGTAAGAGCAAAATACTAAGAATTCAATTATACTCGTAGAACCTTTAGACATGAACCTGTTATACCCCCGCAGACTCGATTTCCGGCAAACTAGGTGCACCATTCTCTTATAAATTGTAGCCATATAGCACAAGGATGTTTCATTATCAACATACATTTATTACAATAGCGTTAAGGGGGTTGTGGTGTAAAGAAGAGCATGATTGGAACAAAATAGTTTATGATTTTTCTAGTAATCAGTCAATAACATAATTTATTCTCAAAACTGATGAAGATGTCAATCTTCTGTTACGTGCGTCGGTAGCGACCGTCGTCATGCCACACCAAAAGTCAAACGCAATATGATCTGGGTTAAGCGTCGCCCATCCACATGATTTTTCTACAGCGTAGGCGCGCCAGACAACGGAAAAGAAACTTGTTGGGAAATAAATCCGCGTCGGGAAGATTAAACCAAAGTAACTTATTATACGTATAAAACAAACAGCAATAATTTGTTTCAACGAAATAACGGACAAAATATAACAAATATTTTGTTAGGTTCATACATTTTATGTTTTATTTAAATTGTCAAACAAAGACTTGACCCGACTTATTGATTTTAAAGAGAATTTACTAGATTTATTTTAACACCGTCTTAAAACAACACGAGAATCAATTTATGTCAACGAAATAACGGACAGAGAAATAGTAACATCATGTCGTAGGGTTTTCATAAAGTTTATGTTTTATTCCAATTTGACACAAAAATGACCGACTTTTCCGGTTTTTGTCGTGAATGTGAGAACATTTATTTTTACTCGAGTTATTATCACTGCAAGCGGTACCGGTGTGAGCCCATCCTTCACAAGAATCATAAAAGTGTACTTGCACGTGCATAGAAAAGCGTTTTAGTTCCCCGTATTTTTTTTTTCTCACTTTCATTTTAATCTTGCCCGTTATCACCTCTCCAGTCCAGCTGGAGGAGAAGGGCTATTTTCCTCAGGCAATTCCAAACATTCTAGCACCCTACAGACGACCCGCCTCAACGATAATATCAGCCAGCTTTGCATACAATTAAAAAAACAAAACTAAATTAAACGAATAAAAGGCCATCTTATGAGGATAACGAAAAACAAAAAGTTGCGAAATTTACGATCTCACTCGACTCATAACAAGTGCCAATAATGAGATGAAAGTTAAACCTTACATTTATATTTCAAACACCTCAATGTACAATGTCCAAATAATTTTTATCGGTCTGTGTTAAACCTAATTACGTATGTTTTTAAAAATTCTACGTAGTTTAAAATGTCTCTTAAAGATTTGTTGTGAAATTTCTTTGTTGTTGTGGAAACTATATCTTTCAATGCGATCACGTAGGCCGGATCGCCGGCCGTAGGCGTCTCATGTTATCATTTTTTTCCAAAGTTTTGACTTCAGACAATGCTTTTTTAAACTGGAGGCCATACTGTAATACAATTAAAGGTCTTAGAAATTCGTTACGATTCTTTGAAGGGGTTCTTCCGCATGGATTTGAGTTACTTTGAACCAAAAAAATATAGTACCAATATACATAATTTGAAAAAGTACTCAAATTACGCTCAAAAAAATTCTAGGGTCTCAACTTCAAACGTTTTTAGGAACTTTTTCTCATGTAAGAAAGTCTGAATAAAAATCACGTGAACGAAAATAATCCAAAATAATAAGGTTTTTAAGTATGTCATAAATAATCCTTGTTTCTTGAAAAATAAGATCACGTGATCTTTTTGGAAACATATCCATTATGTTCAAAACTCTAAAATTAGTGTGTCTTATTATCCCTACAGTTTTTCGCGTAATTTGAGTACTATTTGTGTACTGAGCCAAAACCTTATTTTTTAATTTGAAGGTCACGTGATCGTTTTTGGACTTTAGTGTAATTGGAAAAAAGTCTCGAATACTCCTAAAGAACATCTTCACTCATTTCAAAACGTGATTTAAGCATTTTTTGAAAAAAAAACAGTACTATTTTGACCGACCTTATTTCTTGAATATACGGTCATCGTGATCATTTTTGGCTTTGGTGTAATGGAAAAAAGTCTTAGATTTTTTTTGCTGATTACAATGAAAGGTTTATTTGGTGATCAAAAAATTTTTGCAAAAAAATAATGTACTGTAATACAGTAAAAATTTTCCAAAAAAAAACGCCACAACGTCATTTTTGTCTTCAAGTTACCATCGGATAACATATAATCTGATCTTGTCATTAATGTTTAAGCGTCGTAAACGAGTCAATGAATGGTTGAATGGTCATTACTTGCCGGAAATCGAGTCTACGAGTTAATAGAAGTTTTATTATAAAACTCTCTAGCGCCCGATGAGTAAATAATTTATCTACTTAATCTAGTATGTCCTGAATCTAGTATTTAGTAATCGAGTATAGTTGTTTATGCGTTCATCAGACAGTCAACCTCGAATCTTCCGAAAAGTACAAAAATCAGAGCTCTCTCGCGCTAACACGGTACATATGATCACATTTAGACCACGACCAGTCGAAATTTCGGAGAATGTTTTCGGGGAAACTACAGTAGTGTCACTTCTTCCCACTTTTTGAAAGTTTACTAATTTTTACCTGATAGGCTGTTACAGCAATGAATTGAGTTTCTTCAAAAACAAACGTCTAAATTACTTGGTGTTCACATTCATAACCATAATCAAGTCTTTGTATTTTCTCGATGACAATAAATAGTCACCTCGAAAATGCAAGGCAATTTCGGGGTCATAAAATGCAATTGGTGTATGTGCCCACCTAACTTATAATCTATTGTTGAAGATATATTGATATCGGGCTAATTCGAGATAATTTTTATATCCTTAGGTTATGTGACAATTTTTCTGTTATGCTCCAGTTCGGCAGTAATTCAATCTCGCTGTTTAGCCAACGGAAGAAAAAAAAGTGACAATTCAAAAAACTCAGGCTGTATAAATCTGAAAATTTAGGAACTAGGGTAGTTTTCGACGCTGAAAATGTTGATCAAAATTTTTTTTTGCTAAATTTGAATTTTTTGGAGATTTTTTGCTCATTCCGAAAAGATTACTGACGATGGAAAAATCCGATATGCAATTGCCTTTATTGCCCAAAACAGTGTCACTTAGTGGTTGCACCAAACAATATATTTGGCGTAAATTCCAGCGACAAAACTACATCAGGTCCTCAATTTTCCGATTAATAGGAAATTTTTATCGGGTAGCTTTATTATTGTCTGCTCGTATACAGGGGAGGGCCCAATATCGCCGAAAGTTTCAAAAAAAAACTTTGGCGATATATTGGGCACTTTCGACGATATGGACTTTATATTATGGAGACAGAAATAAGTTTTTAAGTTCAAAAATGATAGACGCGTTGGCGTTCGAATTGACGTCATAGTTTGAAAAGTTTTTTCAATTTTATGANGCAATTTCAGCGATATTGGCTTTTTCGGCGATATGGGCCCTAGCAGGAATTTAACTAAAAAACCGTGAAATTGCGAAGGGTTTTTTCGGCGATATACATGTCACGGCGTAATATATGGATTAAGGGCCCTCAGTTGACAGATCGTGACTATTTGAAGTATACAAACAACACGGGATACTAGCACTCAATCAAAATCCTGGATTGTAGAAAAAGCCAATTTCATAAGTCAGATTTGGGGAAATTCCGCATTTTTCAAATAGTCACGATCTATCAATTAAGGGGATTGTGGGTGCTTCCAGCAATGTGCTGGGGAGAAATAAGCCCTTTTTAAAACTCAGATATATTTTGTGAGAATTAAGTGTACATCTATGTTTTTAATTGCACATTGTAGTTCGTAACCTTGAAATTTTTAAAATTGATAAATTTCTAGAAAATATTTTCAAACCAATTGTTTAATGCATAAAACCTAATTGCTGCTTTTTCTCTCCATTGAAGTATACCGTCATATCCATGTATCCGAAAATTACATAATGCCTATATTATTTGTAAGAAAAAAATTCTCAAAAATAAAGACTTATAAATTTTTTTAATTTATCTTAATTTTCCGGGAATTTTTTTTTGAAAATTCATTGTCTAGTATTTGTAAATAACGCGCCAAAATTGTACTTGTATTTTCAAAAAAGTATGAACTGTCACGAACGTGTACATGCGATTTCCTTTTCTCTTTTTCAAAAATCATATCTCGATTATCATAGTAAAATTATAGACTAACGAATTTCAATATTTTTGGTCAAGATTTCTCGCAATCACTATTTTATGCTGATTTAATGCGCGCCAACATTAACATTGATTTAATCAAATTTGATTAGGCTAAAAATGAAAATATTGAAAAGGGCAAAAATTGTACCACATTATAATATTTAATACTTTCATTTAGTGTATTTTTTAGCTGTGATTATTATTTTTTTGTAATTAAGACTATCTATGTTGTGGAATGTGTAAATAATAAATTATTTCTGCAAGCAAATCCGATGTTCTAGAATTAGTTATTCGATAGTAAAAACTTTTTTTTGCTTGGGAATCAATTTCTCATGTGCTGAATGGTCGTATACAAGAAAAAAATACCGAATTTGAGACCGTGGTTGAAAATAACTACTGCACCCACAATTCCCTTAAGGAGGTTCCGCTTAAACCAGGGCCCTCAATCCATATATATTTGGCAAATTCGGCGATATTGGGCCGGCGATATGAAGCCTCCTGTATGAATAAAAACTTATAATTTTTATTTTCCCTTTAATTTCAATATCTTAAAAAAATAACCGCGGCTAACCATAAGTTATGGTTAGGGTTGCGCACGGGAGAACCTCGACCTGTATTTTGATAATATGAATTCTTGGCTGGTATTTATGCATTGAATTGAGAACAATAAATCCATTTTCGTTAGTTTCATTGTTCGTCAACTTTAACTTTTCAAAGGAGAATTTAATTAGGATAATATAATTTTATTGTTACCGAAAACGCCATTTCTTGAGCACATTCAAAATAACTTTTTATTCATAATTATTCAAACACCGGTTATATATGGGGGTGGGAATATATACTTCCGGTACGAAAAGTTTTTAAAATACATTGCGTACTCGCCCTGTTTTGCGTACTTACGCCGATTAGAAAAATTTGGTCAATGTTATTGAGCTGCAAAAGAAAAACGAAATAGACTACATTTCTAATAGTTTAATAATATTTTGAACATCATTATTGTTAAAAAACTTGGATTTTATCGAATACTTCATTTGATAATTCAGTTCGGGTGGAAATAATGAACAAATCTCAAAAACCCTCAAGCCTATAAAAAAACCAAGGTAATGATAAGCTTGCATATCGATTACGGGAGCTCCTGGCACATATAAGTTACTTTTTTAGCCAAAATTTTTATATAATTCTGCTTTTGAAAACGACTCATCCGATTGAGTCCTTAGATAGCTCAAACTGAGCACAACTATTTAGAGAAAAATTAATTTAAAATACGGTCCGATTCGGAACCTTTTATATTTTTTTTATTCACTTAATATTTTTGCTCAGTTTTAGCTATCTTAGAAATTAATCGGATAAGTCGTTTTCAAAAGCAGAATTATATACAAATTTCGGCTAAAAAAGTAACTTGTATGTGCCAGGAGCCCCCGTAACTGATTGGTTAATAAAATCGCCATCATAAACTTGACTGAATCTTTTGTTATTGATTTCAGACGATTTGTTATCAAGTTATTAGGGATCTGGCGTTTCGCAGTTGCGTTTGACCGATGAGAGCACCGGAAATAATGGCGTTAACCAATCATGGCTTCAAAATCAGGGTCAATAGCGAACGCGCAGAGCCGGGCCTAAAGATCCTCGTCTCAGATATTTTTGGGGGTCCTTTTCGATAGAAATTTTCCAATCTAAACTTACAATTTACACTTTCTTCAAGTTTTATCAAAACCGAGTCATCCGGACTGAACACTAAATTATAATGGCCTCAAAGTTTGACAGCCAAACAGCCTGAAATAGGCCGCATTATCTAAATTTAACTGGTTTGACAGATTTGAGATTATATATTTTTACTAACATTATCCCAGACTATATGATTTTGAAAATATTTACCAGTGAAAGGTCCATCAGGGTGAATAAATAATTGCACAGGACATGGACGGTCACCTTTTCCTGCAACCAACCAGTTACTTAATTTGATAACTTACTACAGGAGAGATTGCAAAAAACTTTCGGCGATATTAGCAGTTTCGGCGATATCGGGAGAGAAATAAAGTTTTTCGTTCAAAAATAAAAACTTTGTAGGCGTTTGAAATAACGTAAAAATTTGAATATTTTGGCAATTTTATAAGGAGTTTTAAAATAGGTTCAAATAAAGTGAATCACCAAAATGCGTAGAATTAAGTAATCCAACACACGCAATCAAACAAAAATTGAAAAAATATAGATTTGGGAAATTCAATTTTGAAAAATGAGCTCATTTATTCACGCACTCAAAGTAATTTGCAATACAAACTCAGATTATGTGGGCGTTTTGGCGATATGGGCACTGAAAGTATTTCAGCGTTAAATATAGGCCCTCCTGTAGTATGATTAAAAAACACTATTCAATTTGTATACGTTTTTCATGATGAATGAAAAATTAAATGTTACCGCAAAAATCCAAGCGGAATTAGTATAATAAGAGTAGTGCATTATTCAATTACAATTGAATACCCAGGTTTTCAATTTTTATTCGCGTGACATTTTTTTGCGTGACATTTTTTCATCATATATACTAAAAATGATGAAACTTTGTCAAACCTTTTATGGTACGCATAACGGTAACGATTTTGATCAACTGGAATAATATCAACGGCAATATGATAAAGAGATTGGTCATCTAAGCCCTGAATAATCGGTCGAATCGTTGGAAACATTCTTCGTCCAGATTTTGTGATTATCATTTCAGTTCTTTTCAGGTTGATGCATATACTTTATATCAATTATTAACTATTACAGGGGGAGGCCCAATATCGCCGAAAGTTTTTTTTTCAGAAAAATTTGGCCATATTTGGCACTTACGGCGATATGGGGACAAAAATGAATTTTTTCGTTTAAAAATTAATAATCCCGTGGGCATCGGAATTACGTCATAATTAGTTTTTTTTCAATTTTATAATCAGTTTTACAATAAGTTCAAATGAAGGTAAATACCAAAACGTGTTGATTCATGTACTCTACCGAAAGCAATCGAATAACAATATGCGCACAAGCAGGAATTTAGCTGAAAATCGTGAAATTTTGTACAGGGAGAGACAATATTTTTGGTAAAAAAATTCGGAGATATTGGATATTTTCGGCGTTACTGGCATTTTCGGCGATATGAAGACAACAACAAAGTTTTTCATTCTATAATTGAAAGCGCGTAGGCGTTCATAATGACGTCATAGTTTGAAAAAGTTTTTTCAATTTTATAAGGAGCATGTGTTTCAGATAAAGTTTCAGATACCATCAAAATGCGTAGAATTAAGTATTCCAACCAACGCAAATTAAAAATGAAGAAAGTGGATTTATGAAATTGAACCTTTTAAAAATCACGTTATTCATGACGCACTGGCAGAAATTTGCAATCAAAATCTTGGTGGACAATTCGGCGATATGGCCACGGGAAGTATTTAAGCTAAAAATCGAGAAATTGCGTAGGTTATTCGGCGATATTGGGCCGGCGATAAGGGGCTTTCCCCTGTAATAAACAAATAAAAATGAATTTTGAGAATGATGTATTTTTCTCACTATTTAAATCTGGATGTGCGTGTTAATTGCAAGCAATTTGAAATCATAACTTTTGGCATTTATGAATTCTCCGAACAACACTATATATATGATATACTATATGCTATTAGAAATAGTGGTCCACCATTTCAAAATTACTCCGGCACATTTGTTTGAGAAATTATCGCTTCCAAAAATTATGATTTGAAAATAATTATTATAAATCGAAACCTAATCAATTAGTAGTTTAACTATAAATAATTCGCAAAAGATTTTACAGATAAAAGCAAATATTTTAACCCGGATTTCCAAGAGAATAGAATTTTCTCCAAAGTTCAATATTATCTATTTCGCACTAAAATAATTAAATAATTAATCGCGCTTTCATTCTCGTGATATCGCTAAAACATCATCCTGAATTTCCACTTAGTATTTTAAGGTAGTTGTGGTTCCTACATGTTCTGCACTAATTATGTCATGAAAATTCACCTCATCAATCGTTTACGTTTTGAAAGCGCAAAACAACCTAAATAAAAACGGAAAAAATTTCTAAATTTTTACGTTTTTATTTAATTTTTCCAAGTATTCTTTATCAAAATTGAGTTAAAAATAACGTTTGATTAAAATTGACCACTATAAATTCAAAATATCGAGTTAAGCCAACTTTCTCTTCAATGTTTCTTTGTAATCCAAATAGTATCTTAAGAGGGTTCTGGGTGCTAACACCAGTTTGGTGCTAACACCAAACTAAGCCCTGTTTGGATAATTTTTAATCGGGAATATGTCAATTTAGGAACCACCAACCCCTTAAACTAGTTTTATACTTTTACCTCGATCTCAGGTTGAACTTTTTCTGTTTCTGATATCTTCCCATTTCCTTCATCGATAATTGAAGAAATCAAAAAACTTGAGCAGGGTTTTGCTTTCGCTCCTGACATTTCCGAGTTTTGGGTCATTTTCAAAACTTCAATACAAGGAAATGACCGACTGAAGTCGAAAGAAAAGATGTGATTGTCGTGATTTAATTAGAAACGATTGTGTTGAAACGCGAATTGTTGAAATCAGAAAATTGAAAATTAGATCAAATCAGCCTAAAGTCGATGAAAAAGAGTTCTCAACATCAAAAAGTTTTCATAATGCAATTAAGTTACAAAAAAATAATCAAATTGCGCCAAGTCACTTTTGATTGCGTTAGAAGTAACAGTAGTTTTATCATAATATTCTGATATAAGGTAGAAACGGCAAAACTGTTTTTGGTTAACATTGTCTAAATTATTTTGAAATTGTAACCCGTAGAAAACAAATTTTCTGAAAAATATTACTTTCTGATCAACAATATTTCGAAAAAACGACAGCAACTGCTTAAAAATGAAAACCCTTTCTAAAATTGCCTATCAATAATCTTGAAATTTGTTTGAAATTTTTTTTTGAAATTTGCAAAAATTCCATGTCTAATGATAGGCAGTTACCAAAACGGATTTTCATTTTTAAGCAATTGCTGACGATTTATCCAAAATTTTTTGATCAAAAAATATTATTAAAAAAAAATTTGAAAATATTTTTAGCAAAAAACGTTTCGCCGTTCATACCTAATTCTAATACAGTGTATTAAATACACCCAAAAGTGACTCAAAATCTAGGTTTCATGCATATTATGCATCTTATAGCGATATTAATAATATCATATTAAATATGATATTATTAATATCGCTATAAGACCGCCACCAGGATTTTGAGTTTGTTTCCGTCGCATTATGATATTGTATTTTTTATTCATATGACATGGCATGCCATGGCATGATGAAATTATACAGTTTATAATGGAATTTATCTTTAAAGTTTTGACAGCTATTATAGGCTATTACAGGTTTTTTACGGCCCTCATCGAATTATTTATTTCAACCGATATCTTGATGGGAATAACAATTATTTTTTGAAGATAAATGTTTTATTAGATTCAATTATCAGGGACACAACAGTTCACTTTTCAAATTCCTCAAAAGCAAAATTTTTCATCAATATAATGAATAAACAAGTGTTTTATACGAATCGTATAATACGATCTTCAGAAAACCGTTGATTGCGCATTTTTTCGTTCTATAAACCGAAATCTACGCCAAAATAAAAAAATCTGCCCGAGAAAAAGTTTCGAAAAAATGCAAAAAACATAATTTTTAATATAAGCAATGTAAGTTGAAATTTGTATTTGAGGATTATGTGCAAAATGAGAGGAAAAAATTAAAAGCCCAATTGCGACGACCAGAGAGTTTGTGAAAAAACATACAAACCATTTTCAAGGTCAAATTATTTTCTTAGATCTGACACGATGATGTCAGGTCCTTAAGATTTTGAATCAATAGATTCTTTCCGGATTTCTCATATATGCAGGCAGTGATAATTATCTTTTAAATCTTCGTTAGATGCCTGATCCAGATCAATTAGTTGCAGATGAGATTCAATACAATCCACCAGTTTAGTCTGGAATTTATTGACGAACCTTTCTTTATAAAGAAAAATATGGTGGAAATAGTTATCACTCTGATCCTCAAAACTATATAAAAATATACAAAAACATGGTTTATCTTTGGACTCTCATAGCATGTTTCACTATCAGTGCTTCTTCTTTCAGACTCCACGAAAGAGCACCACAAGGCCCCCAAAAGGTAATTTTTATTATATTTTTTAAGAGTGAAGTATGATAGTACAGTGGTTTACCATTTAAACACTTGTTTGAAAACCTCCTCTTTTTGGCATATGAGATAATCTAATTAAGATTATCGGAGTCATTTTCAAATTTTTGCAAAAAACTCCAACATTACTTTGCTAGAGATCAACTTTTATTGTTATGTTTTATTCGCATTCTAAGGTACAGAACGGCTTTGGTGTAAGAACTTTAACAGACAGTGAAATTATAATTATGGTTTATATTTAACATATCTCAAGCCTTTTTTTTCAAGTTCTTTCGATTTACAAACATTCAATTTTGTTTTTAAACCCAGGGAATCCTGGCAGGGATTCGCATAATTAGATCGGATCAGCTCGACTCATTTAAATCGGATTTTTTCCGATTAGGTTTAAATGTTGGACTTTTTCAAGCCGATTGAAGAACAGATCGGATCGGATTTATTTTTTTAGATCCTATAAGGTGCAAATTTTGGACTTTTCCAGCCGATAAGAAATCGTATGGTTTTCTCTATTGTTTTAAACTGTTTTTTCTTTACATGAAGCTAAAAACCGAACACACATTGTAAATACCTTATTTATTATAATTTATATATTTTAGTTACAAAGACCCAGTAATAAAGAAGTTTTGCCGTTTGCTACAAGTGATGAACGAGAACTAAATAGTGTCATTGATGTAAGTATTTCAAATAATTTATATTAATTTAAAATTTGAAAATTTTCAAAGGTAAAATTTTCGATTGAAAAAACACTCAAAAGTTAGTATTTCAATTCATCCAAAACCTTTAAAAAATGAAACTTGTTTGACATTCAAACTGAATAGAGGGGGATGCCCGATATCGCCAGCCCAATATCGCCGAATTTGCCGATATAATCGAAAAGGGCTACGCGATTCCACGATTTTTAGCTAGAATCCTTTCAGTGCCCATATCGTCAAAAGAGCCAATATCACGTGGGCTTTTCAGGTTTTCATAACAGATTACTTCAAGTGCTTTATCAATGAAGTCATATTTAAAGATTAAATTTCCCAAATTTATTTTCTTCATTTAAATTTGGTTGCATTTGATGAAGTACTGCATTTTGCACATTTTGGTATTTTACTTCAGATAAACCTATTGTAAAACTCTTTAGAAAATTGAAAAAACTTTCAAATTATTATGTCATTTCGAACGCCCACGCGTTTTTCATTTTTGAACAAAAAAATTTATTACTGTCCCCATATTGCCGACAATGCCAATATTGCCGAAAATGCCCAATCTCTCCGAAATTTTTAGACAAAAAACTTTCGGCGATATATTGGAGTTCCCCCTGTACAATTTATATGGAATTTATTATGGAAAATTTTAGTTGTTGATCGACCAAATTATGGTAGAACATAATATCAAGCCAGAACAAACCGGGCCTACTGATGATGATATCATTTTTAACGAACACGATTTTCAATTTATTTTTGACGAAGCCGTCGACATCCTTTCTAGCATGATTTCACAGTAAGTTATTAAATTTGTATTAACCCTCTCACCCATAAAAGTATCGATATTTTCCTTGGGCATTATCCGATCCATCTGGAGACCCTTCTTTGAGCACGTAGAACAGGAAAAGTTCAAAAGATCAGAAATATTTTTTTAATGACTTGTGACTAGTCACTAGTCGTTAAAAAGTTTTAAATAAGTTTTTCGAAATAGAATTGCAAATTTCATATCATATTATGATAAAAAGTTTCTCAATTGATTATTATCAATGATAATTTATCATCGAAATATCATCTTATTTTTTATATTAAAAAATGCCGCCATCGAAAAATATATCGAAATCAGAATTCATAAAACTTGAAATATCCCTTTACACTTTTTGCTTAATCTAGGATGTGCGGGCTAAAAAGCGGCCTCATGAGTGGCTAGGAAAGGTTTTAGGAGTGTTAGGATTGGCTCCCTCAGCCCGCACATCCTAGATTAAGCAAAGGGTGTTAAAAGGATATGAACCAAAACGACTCCATAAATATAAGGTATTAAATTTTTTATTTTAGAATGGACACTACTCAACACGGATCTAGCAACATCGATAATAGCTTTGTATTGTAATTCCTACTAAATTTTTAACTATATTACATATTTTTCACTGGCAAATATAACAAGAAAATCTTGAACTACTCATCATCTTTATTATTGCAGAATTTGTTATAAAGCCTTCCAGGAAAAAATTATTCAAAAACATCAAAATTAACTTCCAGTATCAGAATTTTCGTCTCCGACTTCTTCAACAAGGGTTTGTTTGTGTTTAATAATGTTGATTGGTGTTTCGTTTGAAATATCCATATCGGCGAAATTAATGCTAAAAACGTTTTAAGTGTATTCTAGGCAAACCAAAGAAAGACGCGACTTGCGTCTCGCTAGTCGAAGCATTCAGCTCTGGCACGCACCGTTCGGTCATTTGAGGATTACGTTAATAGTTGAATTCAAAGATAGGGAGCACCCTCATGAGAAAATTTTCGAATTTTGAAAAAAAGAGGTTAAATAGTGTTTAGCATCAAAAATAAGGGGGAATACCCGAAATTTGAGGCCAATCACATGATCAATTTTTTTTTATTCCATCATGAATAGAAAAAATCGGTAAAACGGTGATCACGGTATAGCAGAAACGGGTCATAGTAAAATAAATCTGAGAGCATATTTGAAATCTCTGAAAAATTCTCGAGAATTTCTTTCATTATTATGATTATACTTCAATGATTTCGACTTATTATAAATTCTACGATCCCATTGGTTGCCTTTTTTAAATGAAAAAAATCCCACGTCTTAAAATGACCGGAAAAAATAACCGGCAATTTTTGAGTTTTGAAATTTCTTATTTCAAATCGTCTTATGTAAAATTTATTTATCGTAAATGCACTATTTTTTTTACCTTTTCAATATATTTTATCAAACACTACCTGTAAATCAAGATTAAATTATACTGTATATAATTATACTGTATATAATTATACTGTATATAATAATACTGTATATAAAGTATATTGAATGATGTATTAAAGGTACTAGCCTCGTATTGATTCGCAGTGCTACTACACATCTGCCCCTCAATCCCAGGTGTGGTACTTATATAGAGTCAAGATGGACGTTCACAGTCGAGATCCTACCGCTTTTTCTTGTTTTTTTAATTTCGATCTAGAGACCGCAAGAGAGCAAAATCGACAAGCTATTCACTGTAAGGACACAACTGTTTCCAGAGTCCTTATATTTTTAATCTTAAACTTTTGAATCTAACATTTAGGATATGATAAAAAATAATAAATGTTACCTTTTTAGTTTTCTGATATCATTAAATTCTATTAAAAGTTCTTTTCGTTCATGTTCTAAGTTTGATAAAGCACCTTTTAGGGTTAAAATTGTATAATGAACCAAATTGGTATCAAATTTGTCATTTTTGGTGATATAATTATGAGAAATGTCTGATACTATACGAACTAAAAGCGTCGCGAGGTTTGTTTTAGCCAAGTAAAAAAGTCGTTGTTTATGAAAAACAATATACAATTCCACCCTTTATACCTATTCTCTGCTTTTTAAGATTATTAAGTTTGAATTTCAATTCGGTTTCTTCTTTTTTCGACCGTAACAATCGACGATCAAGTGATGCTAAAAATGAAATTTTATTGTTATACTAAATTAGTATTACTAATATAAATGCATAAACAGGAAGAATGTCTAACATATTACCGTATCACCATATTTGAGTCAATAATCTTTTTGTAAAGACACTTTGAATCATCCAAAAATGGTGGAAAAAAATGTTCACATACACTTTTCTTTTAAAGTACATTTTAAAGATCGGTGATTCAGGTCAAAAAATTTATTTCAAACTATTTTTCGCTAATAGGTTCAAATTTTATGGCGAGTTGATTAAAAGCCATTTTTCGTCTAAGTCTTAGTTCATAAAAATAATTTTCGACTTGAAAATGGAATAAAAAAATATTTTTTATAAGTGAAATTTCAAAATATCTTAATTCGATATTAGTATGGATAAATGATATGTATTGAAAAAAATATTTAATTTGTGAAAATCATGCCAGAGTGGTTCGCTTATACGGTATAAGTTATACCATATTTTCCTTGATATTGTGATAATCACCAAATAATTTCATTCAATCGAGAAAACTAACAATTTTTTCCTAAAAACGTGATTTTTCATGAATATTTTTAACTTATTTATAAATATCTTTTGATACCCGACATATATACGCAATCAGACAAAAGTATTGAGTTAAACATTTATTTCCTGGGGCCTACCATGAGATAGTATCACGTGGTTTTATTAAACTTGTTTTTTTCTGGAATTAAACAATGGATTTCTAGAATTTGATTTTTTTTTCGAAAATTTAACTCTTTAGCTTGATCATAAAAGAAAAATTGAAGGTTGTTCTCATGAAAGTTTTCTGTAAACAGCGCTCAAAGTAGAGCCTCCTGAAAAGCTCTGGTGCTTCCGTGAAAATATTTTTCCGTGCTTTCAAGGGTTAAGTTGACCCATTAGATGAGTTTGGTTCAAAATTAGCGCTAAACTCTTCGAATTGATCACCTAAACTTGATTGAATTTTGATTTTTGCTAATGATGTACTGCTGCTAATTATACGAATTCGAAAAGATGAATTATTACCTGACATCAACCTTTTTTGACGCTGAATTTTAATAAAACTGGTCATTATTTCTCTATTTTTTCGTAAAACTTTTGGATAATGTATTATTCTGCATGAACTAAATAGGCATTAATAATGTATGTAAGAGACAACTTTATTGGAAAAGACACTTTTGTTGTAATATTTTGGCAATAATCCGAAGCTGATGAAGTTTCGCTTTGAAGTTCGATTAAAGTACAGTCATCGCTCCCTAACTGAAACACTTACTGACCTAAAAAAAGTGTTCCAGTTAGGGCGCTGTGTTCCAGTTAGGGCACACCCCTATACAGTATAGCCTATACAGTAGTATGTAGTATGTATAGGCTATACTTTTGCTTAGAAAGCTACATTGCAGATTAAAATTGCTTTATTTTGTGATTAAATTCAAAAGTAAATGAAAAAAGTTTTGTGTTCAACATAATTTATGTTACACAAGTCAAATGGTGTATTTTGACAACGATAAGACCTCTTCGAAAAAACCTATCTCAAATAAAAAAATTTTTATTTTAATATTCTTCAGCATGACGAAAAACCGAAAAATCACCAAAAATTTTTTTCAAAACATGTTAATTTCGCATTAAATTTCAAAAGCAAAAAAACCCGAACCTTTTGCCCCGTTTCTGGGCTAATGTTACATACAAAAACTTTAATTTTTATTTCAGCGTGATCTCCGTAAGTTTTTCCAGCATTGTTTTTGAATCATCTATAAAATTCGTCTCCAGAGTCTCACAGGGCCTGTAAGTTGATTTCCCCAAGTGTCAAAATTTCGGATACTAAAAAATGTCAAATTTTGCTGAAAACTGCGTTAAAAAAGTAGTCAATTCCACTGATCCCGAAATTGCCATTAAAAATAAAAATGTTCCCAGGTGGTGCTAGAGACCAAAAACAGTAAATCCTAAATTTGCCATTATGTTCAGAAAAAAATGCTCAATTTGATCCAAAACTATGAAAAATGATCAAACTTCCGGAATTACAAAAAGACATTTTTAAATTAATTATATATCCGCAGATGATGCTAGAGAGCGAAATCACCGAATGACGAATTTTAAAGAACGTAAATTTCAAACAGAAAAAAACCCGAATCTTTTTGCCCCGTTTCTGAGGTAATGTGACACAGAAAAACTTCAATTGTTGTTTCAGCATGATCTCCGTAAGTTTTTACTGCACTGTTTTTGGATTTGCTATAAAATTCGTCTCAAGAGTCTCACAGGGCCTGTTAGTTGATTTCCCCCAGGGTCAAAATTTCAGATACTAAAAATTGTCAAATTTTGCTGAAAACTGCGTTCAGGATGTAATCAACTCCACTGATCCCGAAATTGACCTCAAAAATTAAAAAAAAGGATCACAGGTGGTGCTAGAGAGCAAAAAGATTAAATCCTAAATTTGTTATCATGTTCAGAAAAAAATGCTCAATTTGATCAAAAACTTTATCACAAAATGACCTTTATTTTTTATAAAATACCCGCAGATGATGCTAGAGAGCAAAACTACCGAATAATTAATTCAAGGGAATGGAAAAACAGAAAACATTCAAAAAACCTTGGAAAAAATTTGACAATTGGAATTTTGCTGAAATTAGCAAGTTTTAACTTAGGTACTTTTTAGGACAACCAGGACCAGTCATGACGATTACGAGAAAACTATAATTGATATCGAGAAACGTTTTTTTCGCATTCAACTGCCAACTTCAGGGGATATTGTTCGCAAAAAAAATTAGCTGAAAAGTGATATAGTACTAAACCTCCCCCGAAAAAAATGATCGGTTAAATTTTCATTGTCAGAATCATTGTGTCCGAAAAGGTTTCACCCCATGAGTCTAAATAATTTTCTCTGGCATTTTTAATTTTACAGATAGTGCTCCCGGGTATAACCCTAAGTATATGGGCTTATCTGCCGGAAAAAACGAGCAGGTCCGATCAGATCATTTTTTCCGATCCGATCACAATTTTCGAACTCGGGCCCGATCCGTTCAGCAAATTTTAAAATGTGCTATCGATCCGATCAAGTTTTTTTCCGAAAAACGTCCGATCTGATAGGAAATTTTTTTGCGTCTTTTTCAGCCCAAAACCTAAAAGTGCTCCTAAATAAATAAATTGGTGCTGGTCGGTTGTTGCTGTGCCTACTTTATCATACATACTTTATCGTACATAAAAATTATCAGAACATAAAAATTCGATACAACTTGGAAAATACAAAATTATCTGGCCTTTGTAAAATATTTATTAATCTGGAGTGTACAAGTTAATATTAAAAATTAAGTAACGATTACCAGATCATTTTTGAATCTACATAATTTGTCGTATCGTCGACTCCAAGGTTCAAAGAAATTAATACCGACTTATTAACTCGCAAATGAAGTAAAGCGAATGCGAAAACTGATTGAAGAACATCAATTAGAAGGTTTCTGAAAATGGAATGCAGATAAGACAATTTGGCGCGTTAATGATGTAAATATACGATAAAGTTTTTTATTTACTATACTACTATACTACATTCTAGTACTACAGTATGTCTATTATTGCGCGGGCAAATTGAAGGATGATTCGGGAGAATCCTTGATATTGCTCCTACCAATCAAAATATTTGAAATTGTATGCACGCTTGTTTCGTAAACTCATTTCTGGCCTACTTACTCGGAATTATTGAAACCGAAAATTTCGAACTTTTTTACTAAAACTTTTATTGGTGTTTTTGTTTGCTGAGCATTCCCTAGTAAATTTTAGGGACTTTTTAGACAAGTGGGCATTTTGTAACGGTGGCGATTTTTATTATTGAAAATAAAGTTCAACTGTTTGATTCATTGAATGTCTAGTGCGTTTATTATGATGGAATTGTGAATATAATAACAGCATTACTTCAAGAGTTACGAAAAATGCAAAAGTTGGAGACAGAACATTCTGAATTTGAAGTTGTTCACCCAGAAAGGCAAGTCAATAGTGACTGTGTGTCACTTTCAATCCTGTTTGGAGAATTGCTTTCAAACTATCAAGAAAAATTCATCCGGGATTTGCATAATTTATGAGCCCGAAATAACAAAACTTCGAGCACATCACAAATCCTGTTTAACAAGTGGTAACTACATTCCAAGAATTGATGTAAAAAAAGACCCTAGCTTTCTTCCACTCCAAGGTCATCTCGGAAACGGCGAACGGATAAAAATTTCTTATTAACTGCAAAGAAAAAACTTCCTTAAACCCACCTGCACGAGGTGTTCTACCCCCTCACCTGCACGAGAGTGTTTCAGAACACACACATAGACTATGTAACATAGATAGGGTTCTAAGTTTTAAATTGAAATGATTAAATTAAAATGATTTTCATCTTAGAAAGTGTTCCGCCTACGCATTTTTTTGTCAAAATGACCAAAAATTTTTCGAAAATTATATTTTTCAAAAAAAATTTCAGAAAATAGCAAATTTTTATGTGAGTAAGATCCTTGCCACAAGAAAACTAAAAAATAAAGCTGATTATGCTCAAAAACGAAATAAGTGCTGAAACTGAGGGTTTTTGAAATTCACTTTCTGACCACTAGATGACCCAAAAAATTTTTTGCTCGGAATCGTCTTTTTCTGTGGCGATTACCCCCCGATAGAAAATAAATGTTTATCAACAGTTTTATCTTGTTCCAGTACTGTTTTAAGTGCATTAAAAAAAAATTTAATCCAAATAATGCATTTCAGGTCTGATGAGAAATTTCTAGAACTCACCAAAATTCTTGAAATTAAAAATAAAGGGANTGTGTTCTGAAATACGATCGTGCAGGTTTCTTAAAACTTATTATTTAGTCAGTTATTTTTTTCACGGGGAAATTTTGCTCGCAAAAAACCACATTTAGCAAATTCGATCATTTTTTCCGGATGTCAAATTATTTTGCTCTTTTACACCACCTGTGGAAATCTTACAAGATTTAATAAGTTTTGTTTGTAACTTTCTAAGGCAAATTACTACTTATTATTTGTTGACCAAATCGAGCTTTTTATGACCAATATATTGAATTAATTATCTGAAATTCATCATTCGGTGATTTTGCTCTCTAGCATCATCTGCGGATATTTTATGAGTAAATAAAGGTAAATTTCGTGAAACCTTAAGTTTAATTTCTTTAATAGTTTGTGATCAAATTGAGCATTTTTTCGAGCATAATAATAAATTCAAGATTAACTGTTTTTGCTCTTTAGCACCACCTGTGAACATTTTTCAAATTTTTTAAGGTCAAGTTCGTGATAACTGTGGTCAATAACTCTAGAGACACAGTTTCTGACAAGATCCGACATTTTTTAGCATCCGAAATTTAGGCCCTGTGGACTCTGGAGACGAGTTTTATAGCAAATCCAAAAACAGTGCGGGAGAAACTTACGGAGATCACGCTGACGCAAAAACTGAAGTTTTTGTGTGTCACATTAGCCCAGAAACGGGACAAAAAGATTCGGATTTTTTTGTTTGTAATTCACGTTCTTTAAAATTCGTCATTCGGTGATTTCGCTCTCTAGCATCATCTGCGGATATATAATAAGTATAAAAATTCCTTTTTGTAATTTCGGAAGTTTGATCATTTTTTTCATAGTTTTGGATCAAATTGAGCATTTTTTTCTGAGCATAATAGCAAATTTAGGATTTACTGTTTTTGCTCTCTAGCACCACCTGTAAACCTTTTTTTATGGTCTAGGTCAATTTCGGGATAAACGGAGTTGGTTTCTTCCTGAACGCAGTTTTGAGCAAAATTTGACATTTTTTAGTATCCGAAATTTTGACCCTAGGGGAAATCAACTTTCAGGCCCTGTGAGACTCTGGAGACGAATTTTATAGCAAATCCAAAAACAGTGCGGTAGAAACTTACGGAGATCACGCCGAAATAAAAAATTGAAGTTTTTGTATGTTACATTAGCCCAGAAACGGGGCAAAATGATTTAGGTTTTTTTGCTTTTGAAATTGAAATTTGATCCGAAATTGACATGTTTTGAAAAAATTTTTTGGTGATTTGGGGGTTTTTCGTCATGTTGAAGAATATAAAAATAAATTTAATTGAGAAATTTTTTTTCGAAGAGGTTTTATCGTAATTTAAATCCACCAATACAGCCAGCAGTTTTGTATCATTTTTTTATACTTGTTATCGAAATAAGTTTGTTTTTTCATGTTTTGAATTTCTTAACCTCTTAAACCAGTGTTTAATGCGTCAAAATTGTGAATTTTCTTCAAAAACCTTTTGCAAATTTGGCGGGATGTTTAACTCGGGTACGACCGCAGTTAAAGATGGCCCAGCCGCCCGTCAGGATCTGCAGCGCCTGATGTTTTAAATGACAATTATCTATAGTTTTTCATTAAAAAAACCTATTCAATTAAGCCGTTTATGATCTAATTTTAAAATTATCTCGGTGATGGATCAAAAACTTTTATTTTATTTTGATTATAAATGCGTTCAATTCCAGTTCAAAAAAAATCAGCGTTAAATAAAAAAAAGTACGGAAAAAACTTTTGATCAAAACAATGAGAACTAGGCTTAATTTTTCGCAAAAAAGTTCAGCGTTCACTTGGTCGACGATGATCCCATTATGTATAAGGGTCGAAAAAAACGTTTAAAGTCAATCAGGCCCTGCAGGGTCTGACGAGCGGCTGAGAGTTAAAATTGCCTCTCATAAATTGTTTTATCTGCTGTTTGTCTAAAAAATTAAAACAAGAATATTTCGGTAGTTTTAGCGCTCATTTTATATGCTGATATGAATTATAAATGATATTTTTATCACGTTAGGTTTTTTGAAATATCGATTACGGGGTCCTCTGGTCATGATTAGCCACTTTTTTTCCACCCACGTTTCTTTCAGGTCCACGAAAGAGATCGTTTTTAGATCTGGGGGTCCACTGGTCATGATTAGACNTTTTGGAGGCTTAGTACGGCTAAACTGATGACGGTAGAACATTTCTCATTGATACATATGAAAGATCTATCCTTGATCTCGCGATTCCATAAGACAATTCAGTACCACTCTCACCATCCGGTTAACCGCGGTTAAACACGAGTCCCTCAGCTTTTTTCAAAGAAACAAGGATCCTAGAGCTTATATCGGAAAGTTTTTAGATTTGATGAGAATCCGGAAAAATGTCTAAATTTTAGTGGATGGGAGCTATTTTTTTCAATTTTTGCCTCAGGGGTCAGCAATCTAGTTGAATATGCCAAAAAATTGTTTTTTTCGACGTTTTGATACAAGGCTTTTTATGGGGAAATGCCAGAAATGTCATTTTCGGAATATAACAAGCCCAAGGGTTGATGAACATCGAATTGGGAGTACTCCTGGAAAGTGTCTGAATTTGAGTGGCTTGGTTCTATTTTTGCTTCAGAGCGCTACAATTGGGTCGAATGTGTCGAAAAAGGGTGTTTTTCGACGTTTTGATACTAGGATTTTTCTGTGGGAATGCCCGAAACGTCATTTTTGGAATATAGGAAGCTCAAGGTGTCAAACATATCACCTTGGTTGTAGTTTTGCGAATGTTGGCCTGATTGGCTGTAAATCGACAAAAAAGTGCGCGAAATCGACAATTTTGAACATAAAAGTGAAAGTTAAAAAATCTAAATGCCACCAAAAGATTCCTTGTATACGATTTGCTGGTAACGATATTAGCAACTATGGTCTCATTTTTAACACAAACAGTGCTAAAGCGCAAAACAAAATATTTATAGAAAAACCCTATTTTTTTCTAGAATCCGCTGTGTTGAAAATGAGACCATAGTTGCTAATATCGTTTCCTGCAAATCGTATACAAGGTATCGTTTGGTGACACTAAGATTTTCTTATTCTCACTTTTATGTTCAAAATTTTCGATTTCGCGCAAAAAAGTCGATTCAAAAAAGTACAACCCATTCGATGTTCACCAACTCTTGGGCTTGTTATATTCCGAAAATGACGTTTCTTGCATTTCCACAGAAAAAGCTTTTTATCAAAACGTCGAAAAAGCACCATTTTTCGGCATATTCAACCAGATTGACTCCCATTAACTAAAATTCAGACAATTTTCCGGATTCTCATCAAATCTCAAAACTTTCCGATATANAACGATATTAGCAACTATGGTCTCATTTTCAACACAGCGGATTCTAGAAAAAAATAGGGTTTTTCTATAAATATTTCGCTTTGCTATCTAGCACTGTTTGTGTTGAAATTGAGACAATAGTTGCTAATATCGTTTCCAGAAAATCGTATGCAAGGAATCTTTTGGTGACATTTAAATTTTCACTTTTATGTTCAAAATTGTCGATTTCGCGCACTTTTTTGTCGATTTACAGCCAATCAGGCCGAAATTCAAAAAAGTACTTCCTATTCGATGTTCATCAACCCTTGAGCTTGTTATATTCCGAAAATGACGTTTCTGGCATTTCCACGGAAAAAAGCCTTGTATCAAAACGTCGATAAAACACCATTTTTCGACATATTCAACCAGATTGCTGACCCCTGAGGCAAAAATCGGAAAAATAGCTCCTATACACTAAAATTCATACAAATTTCCGGATTCTCACCAAATCTCAAAACTTTCCGATATAAGCTTTCTTTGAAAAAAGCTGAGGGACTCGTGTTTAACCGCGGTTAACCAGATGGCTGGTGGGAGTGGTACTAAATTGTCTAATGGAATCGCGAGATCAAGGATAGATCTTTCATATGTATTGATGAGAAATGTTCTACCGTCATCAGTTTAGCCGTACCAAGCCTCCAAAATGTCATAAATCACTTACACCACCCCCAATCTCAGCAGGTTATTATTTGTAAAAGCTGCTCAGATTTATTTGAAAATAAGAACAATCATCCTTTCGCGGAAAATACTTTGAAATCACCAAAAGTGGCAATTTTTCGCGATAGTAATCAGTTAGATCATCAGGTTAGTAATTAAATATATTCAGATGCTTATTAGAAAAATAAAATTGAAAATATAACAGAAGTCACTACATGTATAAAGACTCGAAATAATATCATTTGAACATATATTTATTATTATTCAAGATTTTGACCAAAGCAAATGCAATGTTACTCAGTAACCACACGGATGATCTATTATTTTTTATGATAGAAAAAATGGCCATATTTCATACAANCTTAAACGTCCTGACAGTGACTCAAACTGATATTTTTGCAATTCTCACCGCAAATAATTTTTTTTTTGTAATTTCAGCTTAATATTTGAAACTGAAAAAAATATTTTCTTGAAATTTTCAACTGAATATAAAGCTTTGACGCAATCACTGAAAATTAATTGACTCGATTGGATCTTAAGGGGTGGTCGTCGCAAAATAAGGCTCTAAAAACAAATTTTCCCAATTTTATTTATATGCTTTTTTTATGAAAATATGGAAAATTACAAGCATTTTGATACTCGTTTTATTTTGATACATGGCTAAAAAAAGCACTTTTTGATGAGTTCAAAAATATTTCGTTGAAATTTAAAACACGATTTACAGAAAAACGAGTCAGAAATTTAGACAAAACTTAACTTGGTGTTTTGCAAGGACTCTTCAGCTGCACATTTATCTGGGTTTCGAATGTGTGACTTTTAAATTCAGGGAGGAGATTCATTTCGATTGAGACCCCTAAACAAGGGTCAAGATACAGTTTTTTGGTGATACTGAGAGCAAATTCAGAGAATTTTCAAAAAACTCAACTGTGTGTTTTGCTCACGTTCTGTTCGGTTTATTTGAGTCATAAATCATTGTTGTACCCTAAAAATCAGGAGGAGATACATTTTGAAAAATAATTCCGTTTATTTTGTAAGCACGTTTCTGATTGGACGAGCCATCCGTCACTTTTGATTTATTTTAGGATGCAAGATTTTGTTCAAATATATCAGAGAGAGGTAATGTTTGGTCCGACAATTTGTTCTTTTGCTACAATTGGTCATTGAAAACCCCATTTTTTGCCTTAAAATGCGACGACCACCCCCTTAAGCACTTGTTTTTTTGGTTTGAAGATATTTTCGAAAAACGATTAAAATGTGCAAAAAGTAAAGGGGTAACTTATTTTTTGAGTGATAACCAAAAGTAATATCAATTATTCGAGTCAAAAATGATAGAAAACTAAAAAAAAACTCAAATTTTTTTTCATTTTTAATTTTTGAAACCCGTCCGCTATATCGATTTCAAAAAAAAATTTTTGTCCAATTATGTATTTTTTGCTTTTCTTTTCGATTAAAATTAAACAGAAAAAATTTGCTCAAAATTCGTGTTGAAAATGATAGAAAACTAAAAATAATCAAAAATTATGTTTTTTCATTTTTAATTTTTGACCCCCGTCCGCTACATCGATTTTCAAATTGTTTTTTTCAGATTGCATCTTAAAAAAATAGTTAGACGAAACTAAATACCAAGCGCTTATTTTTAAAGTGGAAAAAACCTGTTTTTCGTCAATTTTACGATTTTTCAAGTTCAATTTTGACCAATAGTAACCTTTTTAAAAAAAATTTCATATATTTTTTTGAACTTCTGACAAGTTGTTAAGTCACTTGAGTCATCTAAATATATTTATATACGAAATGTCAAATCGCATTTCCCACCCTACTGTAGACGATCAATAAAATAAGGTACATGTGCATAATTTAAAGGTTTGGTGTTCGGCTGCATGAAAAATTAATAAATTCTAATAAATTATGCAATATTATTTGGACTTTGTTTTGTGACGATTGGGCAGGTTGTGAAAATCGCTACTAGTGTTGAATCCTTTTATACAATTTAGACTGTTTCTTTGAAAGTCCTTGACTCAAGTGATTTCAAAAAACAAGTTGGGACGCAGAATTAATTGTTGAACTCAGATTTATATGGGAAATAAATTGTTTAACCAAAACGACATTTCAACAAAAAAACTTATTTTACAGGAAAAATATAGAACAGAAAAATGTTTGCAATTTAAAGAAGTTTAAAAAAAGTTATAACCTTGTTTGTTGAAAATCTTCCTTCAAAATTAAATTTTCAAATTTGTAAAAATTCGAAAATATGAATTTTTTATTTTTTGTTCAAATTCAATTTTCAATAATATTCAAGGAATCCTGAAATTTTCGAAAGATTACCAGATAATTTTAAATCGCTTTTTGGAAAGTACTATAATATGTTTTTGTAATTTTTTTGCCAAATTTTACTATATATAATTATAACATCATCGAAAACATTGATTTTACTCAATTTAACTTTTCCTGACTGCTAAATTTTTGTTAGAGCGCTCTTGTCAATATGATGTTATTTATAATATGCATTTTATAATCGTTTTATTTTGTATACATGGCTAGGAAAGTACTTTTTGATGAGTTAAAAATATTCGTATAAAAAAAGTTGAAATTTTGATTTTTGGAAAATTTTAAAACACGATTTACAGAAAACGAGTCCATAAATTAGACAAAACTTAACTTGGTGTTTGCACGACTCTTCACTGCACATTATCTGGGTTCGAATGTGTGACTTTTAAATCCCGGGAGGAATCATTTTGATTGAGACCCCTAAACAAGGGTCAAAATACAGTTTTTTGTGATACTGGCGAGCAAATTCAGAGAATTTTCAAAAACTCAAGTGTGTTTTTGCTCACGTTCTGTTCGGTTTATTTGAGTCATAAATCATGTTGTACCCCTAAAAATCAGGAGGAGATACAATTTTGAAACAATAATTCCGTTATTTTTGTAAGCACGTTTCTGATTGGACGAGCCATCCTACTTTTGATTTATTTTAGGATGCAAGATTTTGTTCAAATATATCAGAGAGAGGTAATGTTTGGTCCGACAATTTGTTCTTTTGCTACAATTGGTCATTGAACCCCATTTTTGCCTTAAAATGCGACGACCACCCCTTAAGCACTTGTTTTTTTGGTTTGAAGATGATTTCGAAGAAACGATAAAAATGTGCAAAAAGTAAGGGGTAACTTATTTTTGAGTGATAACCAAAGTAATATCAATTATTCGAGTCAAAAATGATAGAAAACTAAAAAAAAACTCAAATTTTTTTTTTCATTTTTAATTTTTGACACCCGCCGCTAGATCGATTTCCAAAGAATTTTTTGTCCAATTATGTATTTTTGCTTTTCTTTTCGATAAAATTAAACAGAAAAATTTGCCTCAATTCGAGTTGAAATGATAGAAACTAAAAATAATCAAAATTATGTTTTTTCATTTTTAATTTTTGACCCCGTCCGCCTACATCCGATTTTCAAATTGTTTTTTTCAAAAATGTATTTTTTTCAGACTGCATCTTTAAAAAATAGTTAGACGCAACTAAATACCAAGCGCCTATTTTTAAATGGAAAAAACCTTTTTTCGTCAATTTTACGATTTTTCAACTTCAATTTGACCAATAGGAACCTTTTAAAAAAAATTTCCATATATTTTTTGAACTTCTGACAAGTTGTTAACTCACTTGAGTCATCTAATAATATTTTATATACGAAATGTCAAATCGCATTTCCCACCCTACTGTAGACGATCAATAAAATAAGGTACACTGGTGCATAATTTAAAGTTTGTTTCGCTGCATGAAAATTAATAAATTAATAAATTATGCAATATTATTTGGACTTTGTTTGTGACGATTGGGCGGGTTGTGAAAATCGCTACTAGTGTTGAATCTTTTTATACATTTAGACTGTTTCTTTGAAAGTCCTTGACTCAAGTGATTTCAAAAAAACAAGTTGGGACGCAGATTAATTGTTGAACTCAGATTATATGGGAAATAAATGTTTAACCAAAACGACATTTCAACAAAAAACTTATTTTACAGGAAAATATAGACAGAAAAATGTTTGCCAATTTAAAGAAGTTTAAAAAAGTATAACCTTGTTTGTTGAAAACTTCCTTCAAAATTAAATTTTCAAATTGTAAGAATTCGAAAATATGAATTTTTTATTTTTTTGTTCAAATTCAATTTTCAATAATATTCAAGGAATCCTGAAATTTTCGAAAGATTACAGATATTTTAAATCGCTTTTTGGAAAGTACATAATATGTTTTTGTAATTTTTTTTGCCAAATTTACTATATATAATTATAACATCATCGAAAACATTGATTTTACTCATTTAACTTTTCCTGACTGCTAAATTTTTGTTAGAGCGCTCTGTCAATATGATGTTATTTATAATATGCATTTTATCATCCTATTAACACTTTTTTTAATATCCCGGCCCTGATTAGGAAAACGTAGTGTGTTTTTAAGTAGTAGGCCGGGATATAAACAAAAGTGTGAATAGGGGATATATTTTGCATCCAAACATGGATATTAGAATCAATCGAAGCTCTGATGAATCAAGAAAT
>SCLH01000568.1:35430-45862 GCA_004367855.1 Oikopleura vanhoeffeni | reverse complement strand
TTACACTTTTGTTAATATCCCGGCCCTGATCAGGAAAACGTAGTGTGTTTTTAAGTAGTAGGGCCGGGATATTAACAAAAAGTGTGAATAGGGGATATATTTTGCATCCAAACATGGATATTAGAGAATCAATCGAAGCTCTATTCAAAAATGATTTATCTAATTCATTCGATGGAAAACATATTTTTTCGATGAGATACAATTTTTAGCTTTACTTTTTATTTCGAAATTTGTAATTTCGATATCGGATATTGTATAAAAACGAAAAAAATTAATCCACATGACATCAAACCCTCATATTTATGAAACAAATTCACTTCAAGACCACTTTCAAAGTAAACATTATAAAGTTGAAAAAATGATCGAAAACAAATAAAAGAAAGTCAGTTCCTAGTTTTTGCTTTCCTGAAAAAAAATTTTCGATTTCAATTTCAAAAGTAACAGAAAATTTACCGTCAAGAGAAAATGTGAAAAATACTTAATCGGTTTTAATCGCCAAAAGATCCGCGACAAGATGTTTTCTAGCGATGCAGCATTGCCGATTCTACTAATTTATTCGTCTGACATGACCACGCGTGGTGCTAGAGCGACATTGAATGAGTAGTTTGAGAACGGAAATACTTGAATATTTGCAGTTTGAGTACAGAATCTATGCATAAGAATAAAAAAAGGTCGAACGTCTTTATTCACCTTGACCGACCGGTATATTCACTTTGTGATAAGAGTAGAGTCATTTCACCGAGCTGCAAAAAACAAGTCAACTCGAAGAGTTCGAGTCGAAGTGTAGTTAGTACACATTAATTTGCCGTCAGCGCATTTGCCAACTTTTCAAATTTAGAAATACCCTCAGTTCAAACTAAACCATCAGTTCAACTACAAAATGTCAGATGAATATTAAAGAATACTTGTTTAAAATTTATTTTATATGAATACCTACAAACTTTTTCTAGGCAATTATTGATCAAAAAAAGATTTGTACTAACATGGAACATAATTTAATTTCGGAATACCGATTAATTTTGTGTGATTGATATTAATGTGGCATTTTGTACAATACTAATCAAGGAAGCCGGATTGAGCAGTGAGAAAAAACTTGTTTTTCTGTATGAAAATACTTAACCCTTCAGAGGCTACGACCATCTTTCAAAAACACCTGTAGATTAAAGACCAGAAATTGCAGTTGCTCTGAATGATTCACTTTTTAGGGAAAATTGTTTTGAAAACTACTGCATTTTCTAAATTTGTCCTGACGGTCTGAGTAAACTTTATTTCTTTAAAACTGATGTCGATAAATTGCGTTGGTTAATTTTTTTCGGAAAAAACACTGTAGATTAAAGACCAAAATTTTCAGGTAATTTCTGAGAAAGTCACTTTTAGAAAAATTTTAAATTCTTAATCATTCAACTATCAATTTTTGTTCTGACGTCTCTCATTTTCTGAGAGACTGAAGAACAATAAAATTGCTAGCACTTTTAGTTTGCCCGTAATAAGCGCTCAAAGTTGCACCACAAAAGTGGCTTTGGAGCCTCCAAGGGTTAAGCGTACGCATGACCTTTCAACTTGTGGTTGATACCGTCAATATCATTATTAAACCCAAAACAGACAAAAACTTTGGACCCCAAAATTACGCACTAAATCCTATTATGATATTCTAAGAACCGGAGATGCAAAATGAGGAACTTTTTATAGGTCTTAGATGAAGTGATATTTTTCTTGATTTGGTATTTCTCAAAGATGTCAAATCAGCTGGTTTCTGAAATAATAATAATAAAATATCAGTCATGGTCAACTTTGATTTGTGCACGATGTGGTCAACGCTGTCCACCAGTTTATAATAATGTCTTAAAAACAGCAGATTGCGTATTTTTTTGTAAGTCAAAATTTAGTAACCTGTTCATGAAAATATCACTAACGGTTAGAAGACAAATAGTACATAGTCTAGGAGCACCACACGCGCCGCTGGAGGTGAATTTATATTTTATCTGTAAGCGATATTTCCGATGATGAGTACTTATTATAAATGTTTAAGATTTTTAACATGCTACCGTGCAGTCAAAGAAAAGGAAATTGGCAACACTGAGAATGGACAACTGTGAGGGCAATCGGCAACACTTTTGAGCCCAATTGGGCTAAAATGATGCCAATGGGCAACACTTTTGGCCAAAAGCTCGTGTGTTGCCCATTGCCAATTTCACAAATGAGGTGTCACTATAAATTAATTATTACATATGTATAAATTGAAATGTTTTAACGGAATGAATAACTCTTGTCATTGAAGAAAGGGAGCCAAAGATAGGCCAAAAACAGTCAAACGCGCTCATTGGTTGCTGAAATATAATCAAGTAAACATGTTTTTCCCAAGAAAACCTCTGTTTTAGAGCCATTTCACATCAACTGCATTGTATAAAAATATAAAAGTCTCCAGCTTTATATTATTATCAAAATCATCAGCTTGAATATTCTTTATCGCAAGTTTTTTTAAATAAAATAACTAGAGTTGCTTTTAGATAAAAGTGTCAAATTTGTAATTATGTTCCGAGTCGTGCATCTTTTGACAAAATAATAATCTTTTATTCTTGCGCTCGAACCGAATTTATTATTCATAAAGTAAAATCCATGGCGGGGCGATGTTTCGTAAAAAATTTGAAAATTATACCATCTTGCTTAAATGAATAATTCAACTATTAATTGTTTCAAAAAAAGACTAAGTCTTTGAGACTGTTTTTTTTTAATTATTAATTTACATCTATTCATCGGTACTTGTATAAATTGAAGTTACGAAAGTATTTGGTTCATAATAATTGGTTGGTATTTGATGTTTTTGACACGATTTATATGTTGTTTTCAACCAATTATAGGTAAGCTTCTGTTTTTTTAACTATAAAAGACATTGGAAATTTCATAAATTTTACCACTTCGAGTCGAAATCAAAGCCAGTGTTATAAGTGAAATTTAACAAGTAATTTCCTTATTTTTGGATTAAGGATTCTCGGATTCTGATTGGTTTAAATTTCAAATAATCATCGTCGTTCATTTGAACTAACTAGTAGTTTTCAGTGTTTTTCATGCCGTTTGAGAAATATATTTTTTTCACGCTTTTTTTCCTCAATGAAAAACCGGAAAACTTTAGAAAATTATTAAATTTCACATTTTTGTTGTTCAATTTTTGTGCTCTCTGAACGCTGAACAAGATTATGATATTCATTTCCAAATCCAATTATGAAGAATCTTATAGTGAAAAGAATCTGTTTCACAGATTCGGACTATTTCTACAACTTTGGAAACCATTATTTTTGCAAACTATCCGAATGTTTTTGACTACAAGTTTTTGAATCATTTTTGAGTTTCGTGAAATAAATGATTTTTTTGTTTATTCAGAATTTTGCCGGATATTTTAAAATACGGATAAATTGTGTTTGATTTTCAAAGGTTTACTACCGGGATTAAGTGCCAAAAAAAGTTTAAAAAAAACATTTTTAAATAGCTACAACATAGGGTCAAGGCGAAAACTGTTTACCGGAATTTTAACTCGTCGGTGTCCAAAATTGACAAAAGTAAACAATTAGTCATTAAAAGCTGACTCTAAAACCGAAAATTGTAAATAAAAACATTCAGAATGAGTTTTTCGGATTTGACGTATCTTTGCATTCGTTATATTTTTGATGGAATACGGATGACTCCAATTAATTATTTATAAACGTTTCGTATCAATTCATTTTCAGGGTAACAATAAAAGTACGACTTGTAGGTTTCTTGACTTGATTTTGCGTTTAATAAGTATGAATCATACTGTATGGTGCTTAAAAATTGTTATTCAATAAATTTCAGAAAGATTTTCGAGAATGATTTTCCAGAAGACTGGTTTTTGACGATACTCTCCTTTGCTTTTCAGAGTACGGGTNAAAAAACTACTTGTACGATAATAAGTGAGACAATGCTGTACTTAACTCTCACGTGCGAGGACTCTGTTTTGGCCCTTATCAGTCTGATAAACGGAAAAGTCGTTGTGATGAATACTGTGATGGCGAAAAAGATTTGGTGGGAAGGTTTTCGAGAGCATCATTTCAAAAGTACACAAAAATGACAGAGCAAGTAACATTTTCAGGTAATTAATATAAAGTTTTTTTGGACGGAGATTTTGAAGCAGCTGACAACATCGAGATTTTCGGTTGATGGTTTTCTAAGAAATTTTTTTGAAGATGACAATTTGTAATTTTTTCTCAAAAATGAAATGAAACAACAAGTTTGTCTGAAACTGTAAGAAATTTAAAATGTTTTAGCTCATAGAATAGAAAAATTCATTTCATACCGAATCTTCGAAAATTCTTGACTTTCGTTGGTCTATTAAAAATTATATAGGTTCGTTTTCAGATATGAAATGATATTGATCATATTTAAAATTAAGAGAGTACGTTTTATGTGACTTTAGAATGATCTTGAAAAGTACTAAATGAATTATTTTTTGGAAATTCGCTGTAACGGGGTATGGTTTGATGGTCGATAGTGAAATGTATAAAAAGTAAAAATGTATAAATGTGAGATTTTGAACATGAACAGGCAAGAACAAGATTTCTTGAGCATACACAATCCCAGTGTTTTTGCTGGATAAGATTATTGATATCGAATTTTTCAAAATGAAAAAAAAATATTTTTTTGCATAGCCCAACAAAATATAAATTTGCTGAACATTTTTAAATGTACAAAATCTGTATTTTTCATGCTGTCATTGCATTTTCAAAATAATTGGGTGGCGCAAAAAAATAACCATTGATTATTCCCCGAAAAATATCTGATTCAAAATCATTTTGAGATTTTTTCAAAAAATCCAGTTTCGATTTAAAATTTATTTTAATCCCCACCTGCACGGCTGTGTTTCAAATCACAGAGACCAAAAATATTTTGAGGAAGTATCATTTTGGCCAGTGGAATATTGAAACAGACCGCCAAGAGTTCCCCTTACTTTTAATTTCAAGAATTTTGGTTAGTTTAAGAAATTGCTTATCAGACCGGAAATGAATTATTTGAGTGCAATTATATACAGCTTAAACATCACTGGAACCAGATAATAATTTTAAAATATAATATTTGGGGTTACTTTCAGACAGAAATATTTTGACATTAGTTATTTTGACACTCGGCACTACCTGGTGGTGCAAAGAGCAATTTATTTTATCTCGTGACGTTGACCAAATTTGAATTTATAAATATAGTACTCATAAGGGTTTTTCAAGCGAGAAAGTTTTGCATCATTTTTCTAAGATCCGGAACCACCTGGTGGTGTATATAGCACTGTTTTGAATCTGGGCACTGGGACTAGATAGAATTCTAAAAATACACTTACAAGGATAATTTTTCGAGAAAAACCTTTTGGCATTATCATATTAGACACCCGACACAATCTGGTGGTGTTAGAAAGAAAATTAGTCCGTCTATCTCACTGGTTCTCAACCGGTTATGTTATATCATAATACAATTTATCTCTTGAATTTGACGTGGTTAACTGATAGGCAAAAATAAACAAGATTCATAATCAAAATTAATAATATTCTGGAATTTCGAGCACCATAAAAATTTAACTAAACTTCTGAAAAGTGATTTTTCGAAATTAGCCATTTTTTAAAAAACATACTCATCGTGTGATCTAAAACACACTCGTGCAGGTACGTAATAAACCCAATTGAAACTTTTATAACTGCTTGAAACAGTTACAATTCAATTTTTATCAAAAATATTTTAACTGTAAGACTAATTTAAGACGAATTTAACGAATCAAGCATAATCTTGACTCCAATCAGTGAAATTTACGAATATGAGCAAGCGAATTCAAATGAGTCTCTCGGAAGTTCACTACCTCCAATAATGACATTTTCGAGTATGCTCCAGGCTGAGTACGAAGGTGACTATCATAATATATTGCATTATGCTCAACCGTACAACATTGAAACTGAAAATATGGAATTGATTAATTTGAACCAGAATTATCAAGAACAAATACAGGTTTGTAATTTTTATTGTAATTAACTCTTAGACTTTAGAAGTGAGTCTGTACCCAGACTTGATTTCTGCCATCTAGCTGCCATTATTAAAATCGAGCCATATAAGCAAAGTTTCATTATTAACATATTTTTCTTATTATCTTTAAATACAATTCAGCCAATTTGCTAGACAATTAAAAAAAAATATTTTTTGAACGCATAAAAAGGCATTTAATGGGGATAAGAAAAAAATTGCAAAAATGATCTCCAGTTACACACAAAAGTGCAATAATAAGATAAAATTAACCTTTATTCATATTTGAAACTACCTCATATTAAACTTCGAATGATTTGCTATTGCTCTGTCTAAAAATAATTATAATTTTTTTCACAAAATTATCTAGTAAAATGGCTCTTAAATTGTTGTGAAATATTTTATTTCTCGTCCAAGGTCAATTTCAAGTTCATCGTATAAACTTGAAAGTACCACCAAAATAATCGAAAATGTCGACTTTCGCATGAAAATATTAGCAACTATGGGTCAATTATGTACTTGAAGGTCATTAGAGTGCAAAAATGGTCAGATTTCACAGGGGAATTTTTGCTCTCCGGCGCCCTTTCAGCACAAAATTGACCCATAGTTGCTTATATTTTCATCAAAAAGTCGACCATTCCAATTCTCTTGAGGGTACTTACAAGTCTCTAAGATGAATGGTAATTTGATATACGATACACTATATACGGTTATTTGAAAAAGTACTCAAATTACGTCAAAAACATTTGTTGATGAACTTCAAACGTTTTTAAGACTTTTTTCTCATTACACCAAATTCCGAATAAAATCACGTGACGAAATAATCCAAAAAAAAAGTTTGAAATATGGCATAAATAAATCCCTATTTCTTGAAAAATAAGATCACGTCACGTTTTTGGAAAATGCCGTTANGATCGTTTTTGGACTTTGGTGTAATGAAAAAAATCCTAAAAACTTCTAAAGAACCTCTTCACTTTTTTCAAAAAGTGATTTAAGCAATTTTTGAAAAAAACAGTACTATTTTGGCCGACCTTATTTCTTGAATATACGGTCACGTGATCATGTTTGGGCTATGGTGTTATGGGGAAAAAATCTTTATTTTTTTTTCTGATCACGATGAATGGTGTTATTTGGTGATTCCATAAAATTTTGCAAAGAATAAGTACTGTAATACAGTAAAAATTTTTGAAAAAAAGCGCACAAATGTCATTTTGTTTTAGAGTTGATCGATAACTTTATAACTGATCTTGTCATTAATGATTAAGCGTCGTAAAATACAATTAAATAGTGAATGGCAACTGGATGGCAGAAATCAAGTCTACGAGTTAAGAATTACAATTTACGTCAAGACTGTCCGCACTGAGTCAAGCAAATTTCAATAATCAAATTTTTCTCTCAAATTGAACATAAAATTTTACGCTAAGGACATATATTTTAAAGCTGAATTATGATAGGTTGAACTTTTTACCAATCTGTATCCTGAAACTTCGAATTTTTCATTATTCCTAAATTGTTGATTCCGAAAAAATATCATTCAATTAATCGTTATTATCAAGTCTTGTCTATTTTCTCGAAAAAATGCTGAAGATTTTTTTTTATGCTAAAAATTATTTGTAAAAAAAAAATTTTGAAAACTTTCTTTCACGAATGAAGCAAAAGTGTTAATTACGACAAGTTTGATGAAAATAGATAAAAATACTAGAATTTTTCGATCAAAACTCTATGATTAAAATTTGTTCAGCTCGTTTCGAACTTTGATTTTGACGCATGGTGATTGGCTCTCGTTAAATAATTATTTGATGATTTCATAACATTGTATTTTAAATTCTAATGTTCAGTGTCGTTTTTGAAAATACAGGGTGCGAGCAAATTTGAAAGTGCGAAAAATTTTGATATTAATAATATCATATAATGCCATTTTTTTCTATCAATTTATCCGATTTTATAAGCTTAATAAGGTTACCTTATCTCGAGTTATTCTGGCCAAAAATTATTTCAGGCAAAGCTTATATCGAACAGCCTATAATAAAATAACAATCTTATTAAAAGAGGACATTAGTGCTCATTATGTAGTAAGGAGCTTGACAGAACTTTTAATAAAATATTAAGTATTCGATATGTCCTGAGAGCTACTCACAAATTGAAAGAAATCACCCTTACAGCAAAACGAGGAAGTCAAAAGAACGAAGAACAGCTTCAATTAATGCAGGAAAAGGGTCGAAATAAAAACTTTGGATCTATTAAAAATACAAGAATATACGGTTTATCAATTTATCACGAAAGACCAAAACTCTTTTCAAGCTTTAACCTGTGTACCAAAACAGTGTCGATTGCCACTGAGTGGTCATTAAGCGCCCGTTTTTAAAGTTGAGTACACACACCTTCTATGAAATTAAAATTATCAATTTATTAACAATTTTCTACTTAAAAATTAAAATGAATTTTTGACTAAAAAATATATTTTTTGCAATTTTTAAGACTTTTTTTGATAAAAATTATAATTCATTCCTATTTTAAATCGATGGTTATGTTTGATAGTTCAATCAAAAAATATTTTGAAAAATAGGTATAAAGTAAACACGAATCGTTACACGATGCTTCAAGTGAATATTCAAAATTAATTTATTACTTAAATCCGGCGTCAAAAGAAATTAAATCTCACTCAAAATTGTGTCGGCTTCATAATAAGTCGAACTATAACTTCGTGGCTTTCGAAACTAAATAATTGCCGATTGGCATTTGTCTGAGTACCGGGTTGTTAATCAATTTTTAGGACACAAGTTAAATAATTGTGATAAGTATTAATTTAAAAATTTGATTTTGTGAAAATTCTAATCTATAAAATTGATTATGTCGTCGACAGTGTCGATCCATTTCTTGAACAATAAAATTGTGTATTATTACTTCAACGCTGAAATAACGATCTTCAAAATATTTAGATTTCATGTTGAACTACAAAAATATATAATGGTATTTTAAAAATAAATTATTGTTTCTTTCTCATTCAAAATAATAGCAATTAACTGTAGCAAAAATGTACGTCATTTCGCATTTATTTAAAGACCAAGCTATAAAACGATTAGGATTTATTCGAATGGTAGGTTGACTTTGAATTAATTAATCCCTGATTTAATGATTTTTATCTAATTTGAACCCTTGTCAAAGCTTACAATGTTCTTAAAAGCCATATTCCGAATGTTCCAACTGACACAAAGCTCTCGAAAATCAAGACGCTACGATATGCAACAAATTATATTAAATATCTTGATAATATTCTGCAAAATGATAATGTGACCCTTCACCAGTTCAATCCATCTACATCTTCTTAAAAACACGAAAAAATTGACCAAATTTATTGATGTTTAAAATTTACTTTGCAAGCAAGACCTTGACAGCAAATATATTACAGCTTAGTGCGTTTAAAAGGACAGGTTGAGTTCTTAAACTGTCTTTTTAAAGTCTGGCANCTGTTTCTAGTACTTCATTGAGGCGACGCTGAAAACCCTGTTTTTGGCCTTAAAATGCGACCAGTACTCCCTTAAGATGTGATAAAAATTCACCTGAGACCTTATCAGGCAAAGTTTTGATACAAGGGAAAGCCCTCAATTGCCGGCACAATATCGACGAATTTGCCAATATCGCCGAAAAAACCTACGCAATTTAACAATTATAAGCTGAAATTCTTTCAGTGCCCTTGTAAACTACTGATTAATAGTTTATCTAATTTGTAATTCCTGCAATTGCTATTGATAAAGACACAATTTAATAATGTGAATATTGGTATATTTTATAATATATATTGTACGGTGAAGTAGTATGAGATAACTTGTTAGCCTGCGCCGCTTAATAACGGGCTGAGGAATGCGCTACGTGTCGGAGTATATATAGTCGGAGCCGCGTCATGGCACGAGCCCCGCGATGTGGTTTCTGGGGAGCGATTATCTTTGACAACACATTCAACCCCCACACCAGAGAAAATTTTTATAATGAAAATGGGGTTTCACATCGTTTTGCAAAAAAAACTGTTTTAGAAGATAAAAATAACAGAAAAAAAATTTTATGAGTTTATACAGAAAAGTTATTTTGACGGTTTTAAATTTTATATTTTCATGCGTTTTTCAGATTTTTTTATTCACGTTTGATAACTTGAATGAGCGTTTACACACTTTGAATATTTATTCACGTTTGATAACTTGAATGAACGTTTTTACACTTTAAATTTTTGTTTTCAGAGACCATTTTTCAGGATTATTTTCTTGGTTTTTCGTTTTTTTGATATAACACCGTAGTTTTTTTTAACTTATTAACAAATAGAAAAATACAGTTAGTATACAAAAGTAAATAAGAGTAAGACAGAGTTGGATTTAACATTTTATTCTTCAGGCGTTTTTTACCGAATTTTTGCTCCTTGAATCGATTTTTT
>SCLH01000568.1:10530-28336 GCA_004367855.1 Oikopleura vanhoeffeni | reverse complement strand
CATTCAGCCAAATTCCTGACCCCTGGGCAAAAATCGAAAAAAACAGAACCGATTCACTAAAATTAAGACAATTTTCTAGATTCTCACCAAATCCTCAAAACTTTCCGATATAAGCTCTAGGATCCTTGTTTCTTTCGAAAAAAGCTGAGGGACGCTCTTTAACCGCGGTTAACCAGATAGTCGGTTGGAGTTTGATCAGAGTAACCTAAAAGGTTCTTATTTGTTTAATTCCCCGACCCAATTTCCTGTTTACCAGTAATTCACTCGGTTCATGAAACGTAAAAACTCCAATTTCAGGAATCGGATGAACCGTTTTTCGAGAAAATTTAAAGAAACTGCTACAAGCATTTATGCTACGTGAAGTTTTTTCTTGCCTTGTTCAAGTTTGACATCGAATTTCAAACTTTAAAATTCTGGATATTTTATCAGAAAAAAGTGAAAAGTGTCAGGACGTTAAGTAACGCGTAATTTTTAGATTTTTGTTAGGACGTTGCGCAAAAATGACAATTTTGAAAATAAAAGTGATAATTAGAAAATTGAAATGTCACCAAAATATTCCTTGGGTATGATTTGCTGAAACCGATATTAGCAACTATGGTCTGATTTTCAACACACACAATGCCAGAGACCAAATCATAATTTTAATGAAAAACTTTAATTTTTTTCTAGAATCGGCTGTGGTCAAAATCAGACCATAGTTGCTAATATCGTTTCCAGCAAATCATACTCAAGGAATCTTTGAGTGGCATTTAAATTTTCTAATTATCACTTTTATTTTCAAAATTGTCATTTTTGCGCACTTTTTTGTCGATTTACAGCCAATCAGGGCGAAATTCAAAAAAGTACAACCGATCCGATGTTCACCACCCCTAGGGCTTGTTACATTCCGAAAATGACGTTTCTGGTATTTTCACAGAAAAAGCCTTTTATCATAACGTTCAAAAAACACCCTTTTTCGGCACATTCAGCCAAATTCCTGACTGCTGAGGCAAAAATCAGAAAAAAACAGAACCAATTCACTATTTGGAAATATTTTTAAAATTTTCCTTATTTCTTGTTCAAAATTTTTTTAACTAATTTTTCTGAAATTCTCAGCTAAAAATATGTGTTTTGCTATATTTTTAAATCATTCTGCCAGGGAACAAGTGTTTTGCTATATTTTGAATACTCTGAATCATACTTTTTAAAACGAAACTACGGTTTGGTAAAAATCCATCGAAGCCTTCTTTTATTCAGAATTAGATAAATTTAATTACACTCGAACTTGCCAAACTGGTAAACCAACCCATCAACCGTTTAAAATTTAGTAGATTAAACTCATGAAAAAAAATATTTTTTTTGATGTGCTAAAATTTCGGTTTTTTTCGTCTTTTTTCAGAAATTTAAATTTTCGATTTCGACGTAAAAATCGTATAAATTTAAATTAAATGAATTTTCAACGATGGTCGAAATCGTTTTTTACGGTTTTTAATAAATAAAAATAGAAAATAAATTTAACTGTAATTTAGACACCTTCGATAGCAAACGCGCGTTTTTTGGGTGTTTTTTCAAAAGACGATTTATAAAGTGAAAATAATCGATCTGAAAAAAATCTGATTATTCAAAGTAAGCTCAAAAGTGGCAAATTTTGTTCGAAAACGTTTTCATCCGAAAATTTTGAAGTGGCAAAAAGTTTTCTATCAAGAGAAAAAAATTGAAATAGTGCAAATCTGTCAAAATGCACCGAGGCCCTTCAAGCGACCAGTTAAAGTACTTTTATCTTGGGTTCCAATTTTAATATCCAAGATTAGAGGATCAGAAACCGCATCGACACTATTTCAAAGCAATCACTGCGGGCAAAACGTTTTTAAAAATAATTAATTGGTAATCTGCAATACCGGAATACGATATAAACTCAAACTGGAAAAATTCTAGATGCTATTTGGAAACAATGCTCACAAATGTACGAGATGGAAGTTGTGGGACTGTGTCAGATAAACAAACGAGTCCGCTTTTAATGGGCCAAAAAACAATAAAATAACCGCAGCGAATATTGTTCGTGTTACTGTGAGAGAAAATTTTGTGTTGATCCATATATATTTTTAATCGAGGAAGAACGAGCATTTTGAGTCAAAGGCGGCGAATTATTCCGAATTAATTCGGCTTTTGAAAACGACTCATCTGATTAAGTTTTTAGATGGCTCAAACTGAGCACAAATATTGAGAGAAGAATATTTTAACAAAAAAGTCCAAATAAGAACATTGTGTCCAATTTTTTAAAAAAAACTTATAATCAAACAATTTCAGTTATCTCCGAAAAAAATCAAAAAATAGTCCGATTCGGACCATTTCTTTCTTATGTTATTATTCACTAGATATTTGTGCTCAGTTTAAGCGATCTGAAAACTTAATCAGATAGATCGTTTTCAAAAACCGAATTAATTCGGATTAATTCGCCGCAAGATATGGTATGTTTAGAGTGCGCAGCGGGAACGCTACAGACTAAACTAAAACTGTTGATAAAAATTCATTTGCTATCCGGAGGTTATCCAAGCAGTTATAACCAAGTCCGAATTATTGTACTTGAACGCGACATTTTTTCGACTAAAAAGTTAAATTTATTGAAAATAAGATAATTTCATTTTCGTTCGGATCATATGATATCCTAGGATCATCATATCCTAGGACAAAATAATTTCAACTCAATCTTCATACGATATGTGAAAAATTCAACGGAAAGACAACCGATTTCTGCCAAAAAGTATGATATTGGCATCAGGTTTTTTCATACTTTCTAAAAAAAGTTTCCTTCATGTTATTTCATCCAAATCACAAAATAGAAAGTATGACGAACTTGATGGTTCGTGACTCACGAATCGTGAGTATTACTGTGCAAGATCCAGGCTTCCTGAGAAAAAAATGAGTACTGAATAGCAAGAAATCATAAGTGAGAAAATTTGGTTATCTTTTGTATGCATTTGTTTTGCTGTTATGATGATAATTGCAGATAAGTAGAAGACTGCAGATCATATGTAAAGTATATCGATAACGTACAACGCATCATGACAATGATATTATTATATTAACGGGATCAGTTGAAGTATTCTTGATTGGGTTCCTGTTTTCATTTTATTGGGAATGAAAATTGGTCAAACTCTATTATCGTCATACGTTATGACGCGTCATGACATACGTTATCACATTTTATACTCTAAATATCGAATTATTCGTATGTAAATTTATCATTATATCAGTAAAATAAATCTACAAAATTTTCTTACGTATGATTTTTTGTTATTGAGTAGTCATTTCATGGTCGGGAAGCCTGGATATCGTGAAGTATGGACCGTCAATTATCACGTTTGTTCATACTTCCTCATTGAAAGTACTATTATGTAATTTAATTAAAATCACATAATATAAAGTATGAAAAACGTCGTAATTCACGAGGCATACTCTGCAAATATTATATCCAGGTTTCCCGATCATAAATGAGTACTCAATAACAAGGAATCATACGTTGAAAAATGAAGTCATTCCGTGTTACATTTTTAACCTCCTAAGTTGAGAGTCCTAACACCCAAGATTAACTAACGATCTTGAAATTTTTAGGGGTCCAAATAGTATAAAAATAATAGCTTCACAGAGTTTCAATTCAAACTTGTCATATAAAGTTCACAAATTTATTTCCAAAAATGCTATTTAAAATCGTATACGACGAGCCGTATTTTTCTCCTTCTTGCTTGTAAGATTTTTGTCAAAATTTCGTAAAAAAAAATAGAGTGTGAATAGCATTGTACGTAAATGACATCAAAATTAATAATTTGTTCTATTAATAATTTGTTTTATTTTTTCAAGGGAGATTTCTGAAAAACTTCAAAAATTCAATAAAGACTGAACCTCATTAATTCTATTTGTGATCTCACAAATAAAATTAACTGACCTTCTTTCCAGTTTTCCCGGAATTAGTGCTCCAAGTTGCGCCAAAAATGAGCTTTAGGTGTGAGGGGTAGGTTTGGTTTTCTGGTGTAAGGAGGTTAAAACTGCTGCGTCAGTTGAAATCGCTAACATAAATGTCCAGATAAACATTTTCAGGATTACATTCTTACAAATAATTTGTTTTTGACGTCAATATTACCTTTCATTTAATTTTAATTTATTTAATCTGCCATGGCATGAGTGATGAATAGATGTTTTAAATCTATAACATTGCCAGGACGGTACTTATGTCTGAGAAAAAGGAAATAGGGAAACGTTTAGTTTTCCAGAAAATGAATTCAAATTGGTCGGAAAAATATTTGTATTATTTTGAAGGGAAATATGGTTACCAGAAAATTTCCCCAAGTTAGGGCTCCCGGCAAACTAATTAAAAAAAACTTTTCTCAAAAACATCAATGTTCTGGCCCGCTGAGACTCCGGAGCTACATTTCCAGCATTCAATTGCGTCAAATAATTTCCGTTTGACGTCAATATTACGTTTTAATAATCTTTAATTGATTATATTTACAGTGTGATCATTAAAATCATGTGCTATAATTTATAGCTTTTAAAGCATGAATATGATAATCTAACGTTTATTTTCATCACCAAAGATTAGATAAAGGCATGAGGGGAAAACGGGAACGAGAGCGTTGGGATTCCCAACTTGGGAAGGGACGAGTAGAGGGGAACGAAAAAACATAGAGATCGTTCCCTTTTACAAGCCTGGTCATGGGCCTCATAAAAATCAAAATATGTTTTGCTCTTCTTGGTGTTTCTAAGTGGCCGAGGAAAAAACTAAAATACAGACATCTTGATATTTTAACTCCAATGTGCTTAAATCATATAAAGAAAGAGTTTTCAATCGAAAAACCATTTACATTGATTTTTAAGGCTTCAGCTAGACTTGAATTTTTCTCAAATTTCTTCAATATTATATAAAAGAGGTAATACTTATCACTTATACTTGTATTATAGTAATCATGGGTTTGGTTCTGAGCGTAGGTTAGCCTTAATATGGCGCTTTTATGATTGATGCTAAATAACTCCAACATACGCCAAAATATTCACCGCTCGGAACAACTTCCACTCGGGCATCATGATGAATATAGCTTAAGGGGCTTGGTTCCGCGCATTTTAAGACAAAAAATGGGTTTTCAATGACCAATTGTAGCAAAAGTACAAATCGTCGGACCAAACATTACCTCTCTCTGATATATTTGAACAAAAAATTTGCATCTAAAAATAAATCAAAAGTGACGGATGGCTCGTCCAATCAGAAACGTGCTTACAAAAATAACGGAATAATTTTTCAAAATGTATCTTCTCCCTGAGTTTTGAGGGTACAACAATGATTTATGACTCAAATAAACCGAACAGAACGTGAGCAAAACACCAAGTTGAGTTTTTTGAAAATTCTTGAATTTGCTCTCAGTATCACCAAAAACTGTTTTTGACCCTTGTTTAGGGGTCTCAATCAAAATGTATCTCCTCCGGGATTTAAAAGTCACACATTCGAAACCTAGATAAATGTGCAGCTGAAAGAGTCCGTGCAAAACACCAATTTTTAGTTTGTGTCTAAAATTTCTGACTCGTTTTTCTGTAAATCGTGTTTTAAATTTCCAAAAATCAAGAAATTTCAACTTTTTTCATACGAAATATTTTTGAACTCAACAAAAAGTTGTTTCCTAGCCATGTATCAAAATAAAACGAGTACCAAAAATTTTGGTCCAAAATGCTTGTTATTTTCCATATTTTCATAAAAAAGGTTTAAAAATAAAATTGGGATAATTTGTTTCTAGAGCCTCATTTTGCGACGACCACCCCCTTAAAGGAGCTTATTGGAGAAATAAATCATGGCGGAAGTTCTAGAATATTTATGAAAAACAAAAACTGATGACAAAATTTATAAGTTATAAGTCAAAATATACTTACAAGTCACTAAATAAAATTAATCACTGTTTAAAATCAGATAATTAAGACTTTCTTTTACAATTCAAATTAAATTTTTCAACATGAATCATTTTTACATGATGGAATAATAGTTCAGATAATTTTCAAAATAAAATTACAAAAGTAGTTCAATCAACTTGATTAATTGTCAAATTTTGGCATTTGCCTTTGTTTTTCATAATTTTTCCAGAAATTCGGTTAAAAATGACTTGAATTTCATCATGTATTATCTCCCCCAATAAGATCTATTTGGCAGACGATTTCCATTATTAGCCAAAATCAATTGATTAGATCACGTTTTATTAACATAATTTATTTTCTACAGTGCCCTGTCCCTCATAGAATACTCACCGGTTCGCAGAAGTATTCCAGGGCACTTTTTGTAATTAAGGGGTGGTGTTACTAAATTGTTAAATTTTTGAAACGGCTAAACTGATGGCGGTGAAACATTTCTCATAAATACTTATCAGAAAGATACCTACTTCGAAGGTGATATGTAAGACACATTGAGCTTATTATATTCAAAAATGACATTTATGCCTTTTTACAGAAATCAAAACATCGAAAAAGTTCGCTTTTCGACACATTCGACCCGATTGCGGCCCCTGAGGCAAAAATCGAAAAAAATAGCGCCAAGGCACCAAAATTCAGACAGTTTCCGGGAGTTTCACAAAATCTTGATTTCTTCCGGTAAAAACCCCGGTTAACCAGATGGTTGGTGAGAGTGGTACTAAACCGTTACATTGAATGGTGAGATCAAAGATAGATCTTTCTAATGAATGTTTCAAAAATTTCCAGTCTGCATTTGTCTAACCGTAAGACGCCTCTGAAATCCCGAAAATCACTAACACCACCCCCTTAAAAGTGGCCATTTTGAAGAGTTTTTTTTCGTGGATTTGAAAAAAATACTGTTAAAAAAATTTGAACAACAAATAAGACATTTTTTATAATGTTCGGAACTTTTTTCAAAAATTTCTCATAATTTGTCGAATTCGAAAAGTTTATTTCGAACTCAAAATTTTCTTAAAAAGCAATTACTCGAAAATTCTGTAGTTACAAAAGTTGCCTGGAGTATGAAACATTACTTTGGTGTTATATTGAGAAGAATATATTTTTCATCCAGAGCCCATATCAGTATCTGTCAAAATGCACCGAGGCCCTTAAGATATAATCGTCATGACGCGTCGTACATTACCATTATACTCTACAATACAGAGTCTACATATCAAATAATACGTATGTGCAATCGTCATTATATCAGCAGAATTGATCTATAAGAAAAGATAAAACAATTTTCTGACGAATGGTTCCTTGTTATCCAGTACTCATTTTTTGCTCAAGAAAAATATAAGTCTGAAACTATCAAGTTTTTCAGACTTTCTAAAATGATATTTCATGACGATATTCATATATTTCATAATGGTAAACAGGACGAGGCAACTGGCCAATTTCTTCGTTCGATACTAGAGTATGACTAAGGTTTCCACCATTCGACCGATCCGCCAAATCGGTCGAAATCGACTTACCCTAAGTATGACAGATATAAGATAGGGATTTCAGCTCAGGTTAGCACTTGATCATACGTACCGGTACGATGACTCGCAATTTTGATGTAAAACCCATTTGTTCGAAAATCATACAAATATTCATACTTTCCGTTAATTTGTAGTAAAATAAGCATATCCCTTTATCACTTTTTGATTAATCTGGGAGATGTGGGCTGAAAAGAAGAGGAAGCGGCCTCATGAGAGGCTAGAAGGGGTCTTAGGAGTGTTAGGATTGGCTCCCTCAACCTACATCTTTTAGATTAATCAAAAGGTGATAAAGGGATATTGAAATATGATGAAAAACTTATTTTGGCGCCATGCTATACCAAATAAGCAACATTTTATATGAATTATATCTACACTATTTACAATAAATAATTCTTTATTACAATGTACAATAAATGTTAGACTTGCCTAAATGGTGGTTCTTGCTTACGATATACGATCATATTTGTCATAATTTATTTTGTGCTTATCAAAGATTCCCTTTTTCGACAAAAATAGGTATAGACATGCATATAAAGATTAGGTCCACCCATGGGTTAAGGCGGGTCAAAACCCAGCGACTGGAGTCGTTATAACTTACGAAATAATAAGTCAGTACATATTTTTTTATGCTATTATAGTTGCTGAACCGATAAAATATGTTTCAGCTTGGATTAAATTATTTTATTCATTTAGAAAGATTTGAGTTCGAGTTTTCAATTTTGAAATCGAAACCAAAAATTTCCAAACTATTATGGAAAATTTTCCGCATTTTGTGTCCAAATTTTTTCTGATCGTTTTTTTTTAAAATTAATGAATTAAAAAGATAAAAAATATAGCCACTTTTAACTTTTTCATGCAATCTCTCACTATTTTCTGACTGTTTGTTTGAAAAATCATAATATGGTTTATTTGTCATTTTTTGGTCGACTTTTTAGAAAATTATTAAAATTTTCCCGCAAATCAAGTCCAAATAATTTTTATTAGTGGTTTTGAAAACTCTCCATTGAAAAATCAGGCATAAGAATCACATATTAAATTTTGGTATCTATTAAATATCCGCTATCCACTAAATAAGTTTGGTCGCGCGATTTTCCATTTTCTACAACTATCGGATGAAAAAATTTTTTAACCCCAAAAACTTGGGGGGCTGTACACTCGATAAGTGTCATTTGGCCTGAATAATCTTTTAAAATTTTATGCTGGTCAAAAATTCCAAATAAAATTGTGGTGTAATAGGCGCCATATCTTTAGATTAGGAGAACAATTTTATATGAACAACCCAGCAAATTGAAGGTCCAATTTTTATCTCAAAAAAAGTTGTTTTTCTCTACTTTTTTGCCATTTTTTGACCATTTTTCATGCGGAAAAACTTTTATCAACGAATTTTTTTAATTAGCACGTAAAAACCAAGATTTTTAGCGCCATAACACCCGACAATGTCTGAAGTTTATTATATCGATCTTTAAAAAAAATCTGTTAGTCGAAGTTTAGTTGGAAATGATGTTACAGTGAAAGTGGTTTTTATTATCCCAAGATTTAGTTATGTTAAGAAAATTTAAAATAAAAGTTTGCAAGAATGGACACTTTTATGAAGATAAATAATAAAAATAAAATTTCCTTTTTTTTCTTTCAATTATCGATCTGAAAAAATTAGCCAATCTGCAGACTTATGGCACCCCTTAAAGAACTAAACGATTTCTGAGCACATTAGTTAAAGTAGTTTAACTACTAATAGTCTATTACGACCTCACTTTTTCGCTTGGTTTTTGCCAAAATCATTTCTTGTGTTTCAATGAGCACTGCTCATAATGAAATTGACTGTTGCAGAAACGGCAAATAAAAAACTATCAATGATAAAATAAAAATAAATATTTTGTGTCTCAAAAACCCTGAGAATAATAGTAAGATGAATAAAAAATCAGACGTCAGGTTAAAAAAATAAGGCCACGAGTGCGCTTTTTGATATCTCATTTTTCTCAATTATTAATTTTAAGGTCATTTTAAAAATACATCTCTCAAATCTCTAATGTCCTTTATAAGTTAGCATTAAGTTTTTCGAAATGGTTTTTAATTAATTATATTGCCACTGATGATTCACCAGACGCTGCAAAATAAAATCGCACTCTGTCCAAATCTGGCGGATCTCTACTATTTCCTTCAAAAAGTTATCTTTAAAAAACAGATGTACCAGATTTTTAAATTTGATTTCCTCATACATTTTACAATTACGATCCGTATGAAACTTCCGGACGGCATGATATCGTTACTTAAGAAGGTAGCAGTCGTAAAAATGTACCTTTGTACTCCACTTTATAAAAATACAAAACTGCTTCGGAACTTGGCATGAATCACGAAAACAACGTCGGAATATAATGGTTTTGATTTTTGAATTTCAGATGAGTATTTTCTAGAACTGCAAAAAACCGCCGAATTTCAAATTTTTCGCTCTTCAAAGTACTACTCCTCCTAGGTTACATTTCAGAATGCAATACAAATTTGAGAAAGAAGGAAAATATGTTTTTCTGTTATATTGATGGTCTAGATTTTTGAAATTTCAGTTTAATTCTAGAAAATCGCATTCTAGTAAACTGGAAGTGAAAACTTGAAAATAAAAGTCGTCGGATTAGACGAAAGTACCATCAAATTAAAGCTTGGGTGATGAAAGAGAATCTGCTTACAGCTTTTTGAGTTTTCTGGTCAAAAATTGGGCTTCAATGTTTTCCAAAACAAATTACTACATGTATGAAAATTTCGAATTTTTTTGGATTTTTCTTCTTTTCAATAAGTTTATGCTTTCTGAATGTTCTCTAGCAATGTCGTACTATTTTCACCCCCAAAGAACCCTAAAAAGAGTACGACCGCTACCTTCTTAATGTTAGTTGCAAGATAGAAATTCGAGGGAAAATCTAAGCTGTTTTGTTTTTTGAATTATTTTCTAATTATTCTTACATTTCAGATACATGTTCATATATACATAATGTGTTTTAGCTTATGGGGTTTTCCCCAGGGAGATTGAAACACCCTTAAATAAATTAAACAAGTCGCGCTTTGATTGGTTAGGCGTGAATCTCCTCGGGGAAAACTCCAAAAGCTAAAACACATTCGGTATTATTTAATGCAAGTTTTTTTCATGTAAGATTTGTAGATAAAAATATTTCAAAATGCTACCAAATGATAAGTCCAAAGGAAATAATATGGCGCAGGCTTGTGAAAAGGATGGCTGTGCGGTGGTTTTCATCCCTTTTTTGAGTAGGTTTGAGTAAAATATAGGGAAAATCGAGATGGAGAAAAAAAATCTGGTCGCGAATGATCCCTCTCACAAACCTGATCTGGCGGACACACATACAGGGGGGGGGCAATATTGACGAAAGTTTTTTGCCCAAAAATTTCGGACATATTGGCAAATTCGGCTATATGGGGCCGGAGCTATTGGGCTCTCCTGTAATATGTATTCATTTTTTCCATCTCAACTGAAATTTCAAGAAATTATCAATAAATTTCTCGCTCCCTGACTGGTTAGCTATAAGAAGCTTAGAGTTTTCTTTGACCAAATTAACCGGGTTTTCCCAAAACGCATGTCAATTCTCAGAGCCGCGACAAAACCGCGAAAAGCAAATAAAGGCGCTAGTGCGCAGCTGAGTGGGCAGAGGTTATTACCGGGGCAGATTTGAAGATTAAGGGTGTCCGCCGATAATTATTTTAAGTGAAATTTTCAAAGAAGTTTGACAGATAATTAGTTTAACTTCTGGCAAAAGTCTGCTTAATATTCCACCACTAAGGGTATACTTTTGATAGTATATAAATGCATCAATTATTGAAATAAATTATAAAAAAGTATGAGCACACAAAGACGTTTACCTTATTAATCGCGTCTTAACAATGAAGGTACACGGGAATAGCCGTGTATACTTTACGTTACAAAAGGCGGAAAAGATAACTCCATGATTTTTCATATGAAGGAAGAGAATAATTATCACCAATATCGCCGGTTAAACGTTTATAAAAAGAAAGTCACACTTATGTGTATTTATAAACGAAATAAGCGTGGTAAATGCAAAGCCGAATTAACAATTGTTCCGAAACGAGATAATTGTCAAATCAAATGGTCTAGTTCATTCTGAATACTGCCAAAAACAAGTTCCATTTCATTTGAGGGAAGCTATTGAACATGCGCTTCTTTCAAGGGTAGTGTCGACAAACGGCATGAACTTTGAATTCGCATTTTTTACTCTACCTTAGAGGCATCACAAATGCTCCAAAATGACCCGGGGTGATAACAAAGTGTACTTCCGACCAAACCACCAACTTTTAAGTAACTTGGAAACGGCATGAACTTTGAATTCGCATTTCTCACTCTACCTTAGGGGCATCAGTGATGCCGCATCCCAAATGCTTCAAAATGACCCAGGGTGATGACAAAGTGTACTTCCGACCAAATTTTTTTTTCGGAATTTCCGCGTTTTTTGATTTATCAAAATTAACTTAAAAATTACGTTTGCTTCAATTTAAGGGTATCCCTGCTCCTAATTTGACATATTCTCGATGAAATATTAGCCAAACAGGGCCTCGAGCTTATAATTCAGATTAGTCAGTTTGTAGAACTAGCCTTCAACTCCTTCACACATAAGCGACACAAGAGCCACCTAAGCCAAAACGGAAAATCTATGTCCTCCCAGTGTTTTTTTTTGAAATTAACCCAAATTTTAACATTACCTGTATAATTAGTATAAAAACTTTGTAGGAGCGCTTTTGTTGATAAGTGCTGTATTTATTCTAGAATATGTGAAACACGGTCCAAAATACCGGTTTTTGGACTTTTTTCATCAAAAAATCTATCTCCTCCTAGGTTAAATTTCAAAATTTACTCAAATTTTTGCAAAAGCTAGCTCTAAACAAACAGAAACTTTGTAGCAGCGTTTTTGTCCAATTTCGACCCTAAACAAAAAATATGAATTTTTCAAGATCACGTGAAAAAATATCCGAAAAAAAATGTGCTTCGATTTTTTCGAAAGTAGGCTCAAAATAAAGCTGAGGAAACACTGAAGAGAAAGTTGGCTTACGTCAACCTGATATTTTGAAGAATTTCGAAAAAAATTTTGTTGTCATTTGGGTTGTTTTATGCGTTCAAAACATAAACAATTGATTTGGTGCATTTTTATGACATAATAACTGCAGAAAATGTAGGAGCAGGGATACCCTTAACAACTAAAACCTCGAAAACATCACCTTGGCGTTAGTCAACTTTCTGATCAATGTTTCAGTGGCTTTCTTTTGAGCATACTTACAAAAAATCGAAGCACTTTTATTTCTAAATTTTACTCTTGGGTCCTCAAAAAAATCATATTTCGAGTTTGAAGTCAAAATATTTAAAAGTGTTTAAGGTTACTGTTTGAGCTAGCTTAGAAAACAAAATTAATTATTTTCATAAGTTTTCTTAGGTAGGAGGCGATAGTTTTCCCGACGGATAATTTCCAAAAAACGGTGGTTTTTTCTACATCTTAAAGAAAATATAGCGAGATTCAGAAATCTGTCTGAAATTAAGTTTGACCTACCACTTTGACAAGTTATGTCAAATTTTCAGCAAATTTAAACATAAAACCTTGGAGGAGATAGTTTTACTATTTTGGTTAGGTCCACTTGTCACAAGAGTCTTGTGACGCTTATGTGTGACGGAGCGTATGCATACAAAATTTGATATTTTAAGCTCAACCCCCACCTGCACGAGATGTCCTACCCCGCCACCTGCACGAGGAGTGTTTCAGAACACACACTAGGTATTTGCTTTACTTACTCACCCGCGAAAATAGCCTCTTTTAGATTTTGAAATATATATTGTATGGTTTCTAAATTGTCAAGATTTTAAGTTTCAAATAAAATATACGCAAGAAGTGTTGTGAAGACTATTTCACTACCATGTGTGCAGTGTGTGAATAAATGATGGCAAAACCATTTTTGCTTTGAAAAATACTCCTATAAGTATATTCTTACTGCATTGTGTATCCAGTCACGAGACTAGCGAGAATAGCTTTTTTCACCCCAGGTGGCGCCTAGTGCCAAAATAATAATGCCAAAAAGTTTTCTCCTCCAAGTTCACGCTAGTAAGTATATTTGTAGAAACTTTCTTGTTCCAGTACTGCTTTTAACTGCATTAAACAAAAATTGCATCCATAATGCATTTCCGGTCTTGATGAGAATATTTCTAGAACTTACCAATTCTTAAAATTAAAATAAGGGGAACTATCGGGGGTCTGTTCCGATTATTCCGCTGCCAAAATGACACTTTCCCCAAAATATTTTTGGTTCTCGTGTTTGAAACACGCTCGTGCAGGTGGGGGTTAACATAAGCAATTTAAAAAAACGATTTCTTATTTTTGAGCATCAGCAGACAATTTATTCAAAAAATGTTTGTACTGCAGTGCATGCAGTAACTCCACATATTATTTTTTCAGGGGCTGCAATTTGAGCATAATTACAAAAATAATTAGCAAAAACAATTTTGCCGTTCCTACTTTATTGTAGAGCCTATTGTTGGCATATTAACAATTGAATGTCTATGTTCGTTCATGTTCTATAATAATAAGTGCCCTACGTCAATTCCCTTTCAATTTTTGTTCGCCACCGCCTTATCTGTACGTCATAACTGCCATTCCATTAATCAAGATAATCCACACAATTTGAATAACAACATATTTAATTCATGCAATTGACGTAGAAATCTTATATAATAATTAATTAATCACATAAACGATCAGGGACATTTAATTGTTCTACAGTCCTCCCTAACTGGTGCAAAAACGGACCTCTAAAAAAACTGTACAAGTTTGCTAAGAAACCTACAGTGGACATTAAAATTATTTAGTTTTAAAGTTAATATGTAAGTATTAAAATAACACATTATTAACACTTACATTATTGTTACTTACATTATTTAAATAACACATTATTACAATTTAAAGTTAAGTTGAATTTTAATGGAAAATTTTTTGTGTTTTACTCAATGCAAATACCTTCAGCTTTGTAAAAAATTTGTGATTGTAGTTTGCTTTGTGGTTGCATTTAGAATGGTCTTGGCTCTTAATTTCCCGTCATATAACAAACTGAAAAAAAAATTACCAAAACTTGTTATGAGTAGGTTTGCATAAGGTCCACATACTTCCGTCTAAAAAATTATAAGTTAACTTTTAAGTAACTTGGAAATTTTTTTTCATTTAAAATTGCATAATAAACGTACAAAATGAAATTTATTTTTACAAAAATTTTGAAATAAAAGTAACAAACCTGTCGCAGCTGCACGGTGCAGCCTGCACCGCCAAAGGACGCACTTATACTTAACTTACCAATGAATAAGCTTGAATTTTGTTCAAATGTTAGAAACTTCAATATATATGTCATGATAAGATCAGATTTGTTTTTTCTTTGCCTTTGGTGAAACATAATGTTTCCTTCGAATTTCAAATAAAAATCAGGAAAATAAAATGATTTTTTATTTTCACTGTGAATTTATTTTGTAGAATCTTGACCCTTTTTACCAAGCGTTTAATGAGAGTTTTAAACTTATCTTTATCAGGGGAGTTTTGAATCACAAAATTTGACCCACAGTATGATAAAACATGCCTTTTTGCGCGTTTATATGCTTTATGTTGTGATATCATCCGCAAGTCCTTTTGAGATGATATGAACGATTTACAAAGTAAAAATTATTTATCGGATAAAAATCAGATTATACGAAGTAAGCTCAAAGGGACCATCTTTCATTTGAAAATCATTTTATTTTAAAATTCCGAAGTAATGAAAACTTTATCATCAAGAGAACGAAAATTGTAAAAGTGCAAATCTGTCGCTAAGCACCGATGCCCTTGGTTCAAATTAAAGATGTCTTCGTTTTAAAAGGCTTCTACACTTGCTTTCACTGATTCAATTGTTTAAGTGAGGAAAGTTAGTTGCAATACAATTTTAGCCCGTTTAGCCATCATTTTCGCTGCCTAGATTTACATCAGTGTGAACAGGGAATATATTAAGGAGCCGCATTTAAAAAAGGCCGGAGGATACCTGGCAGGGACTGTACAAGTCGGATGTTCGATCGAGATAGTAAAAAAATATCAAAAGTATTCACTTATTAATTTTTCGAAATGCTGCTTGTATATCATTATTTTCAATTTTCATCTGTTTAAGGGGGTACTGGTCGCTGGTTTTATAAGGCCTTAAGGGCAATATAAATGCTCCAAAATGACTCGGAGTGAAAAAAACATTTCGAAATTTTAGAAATTTTCGTGATTTTTTTCAAAATGAAGTTCAAAAATAACGTTTGCTTTAATTTAACCACTAAAACTTCAAATTATCACCTTGACGTGAGCCAACTTTCTGATCAGTGTGTCAATGGCTTAATTTTGAGCCTACTTACAAAAAAATCGAAGCACTTTTTGTTTCGAAAAATTTCTCGTGGGTCTTTAAAAAATCATATTTCGAGTTTAAGGTCGAAATTCAAAAAAATGGCAAAGTTTATTGTTCGTATTTGTATGAGCTAGCTTAGAAAAAAAAATGAATGAATTTGAAAAAAATTCCTAGCAGGAGATAGTTTTTCCGACAAATAATTGCCAAAAAACGGTGGTTGTCTGCATATTCTTGAAAAATAGAGCGAAATTAGAAAGAAAGTTTTATCATTTTGGCCTGGGTCCTTTTGTGTCGCTTATGTGCAAGGGAGTGTCTGCATAACCACAAAGTTATGACATATTTTTCACGCAAGCTAAAGACTAGATCTACAAACTGGCTAATCTCAATAATATCCTTAAAGCCCTGGTTGGCCAAGATTTCATCGAGAAAATTCAATTCTAGCGACCAGTACCACCTTAAGTTTCAACATTTAATCATCGACCCTATTTATATTGCGACAAATTTTTAAATCATGATCAAAAATCATCAATTTTCTGAAATTATGCACTATTTAATTCGTTTTTATTTGTGTTTTACAGGTTGAGTTATTAAAGATGTGGAACTCGTATATAATAACTTACTAGTATACCTCAGTTGTATTTTAATCAATTGCTTGAATGCTTTTCATGGTCACTCCGTATCTGTGATCAATTGGAAAAAGCTGAGATCGTAAAAATAGATGGAATCGGTATCCAATTTTTTCGATAAAACATCACATAAATGGGATATAAAATATGGGTCAAAGGACTGCATATAATTCCTGCATGATGTCTGAATATGGTGGATGATGTGTCATTACCGAAAGTATGGCCCTATGAATGTTGGATATTGTCTATGATATCCTGTTCAGCGAGTGAACACAAAAACCGTTACAATGTAGTAGACTGGGAAATAACCGCCCCTGATTGGCCGACAGGCGGCCTCTACATTCACTCATCGCTTAAAATCCCTATTCTACACCACACTGATATATCTCTCTTCGAATTTTATGTTCACTCCCTTTGATCAGGATATACAGAATAAGTATTTTTCTATTGACGAGCATTTTTCTATGATATACAGAATGAGTTTTTTTTTTGACGAGCAACATTGTTGATATAAATGAGGAGATAGGGTAAACTTGAATTAACTTTCAAACTAAGAAGTGCATCTACAACTGATATCAGATGACTTGTTATGAATTTGAAGAATTGTTTTACACTAAAAAATCTCGAAACTTTTTTAGGAAGTGAAATCGCATCTTGAACTTAAAAAGACAGGTTCTTCTGATCGGAAAGCATGGAAATTTTACGTCGTTAAATAATAAAAAATATTCCTTTGGCGTGAAAATGCCGCTGATTTGTCTACGACAAACCAAACACAGAACATGGCGCTCCTTTAACCCTTGTGAGCACAGAGCCACAATTGTGGCTCCAGCATACCTAAAATCATCGAAAAAAGACAAAAAACTGGATCGAGGAATCTTTTGTTTCAAAACGGGGAGTTTCATTACGGGGAGTTGATTTATCAGAATTTTTAGCTTATGTTTCACTTCCGTGAAAATTATTTCGGAACTGGACATACAAATCAAATGTGAGATTAGCCAGTTTTTAGGAAAGTGTTTTGTGCATGCATAACAGTTGAAATAAAAATTTATTGGTATCTAGGGGCAGACATTTTTCTTAGGAAGTGAAATATCTAAATTTTCAACTTCAAGTATCCCATGAAAAAATTTAGTTATTATAAAAGTAAATTTAACCAATCAAACATTGTTCACAGTTGTACTTCATAACCATATTTACTCGAAAATAATAGAAAAAATGCCATTATCTGCTTTTATAGGGAAAAATAAACATTTTTCATCAAAAATCATGATTTTTCAATCAAAATTTTTGACTTATTTATAAATTACTTTTGATTTATGAGATATAAATCAAAGCGGACAAAACTAT
>SCLH01000567.1:132772-172682 GCA_004367855.1 Oikopleura vanhoeffeni | reverse complement strand
CATTAAGTACTCAGTATATAATGTGGCATATGTTCGAAATTTCAATTTCCGCATACTCTGATAATTATTCATAGGAAAAATTGATCAATAATTTACATTATGTGTTTTTTTTCAAAAATCAAATTCAGCTATTTCAGTATTAAATAATTAAAATTATACGGTTTTTTTTCAAATTATTTTTTTTTAGGTTCTTAAAAAAGTTGTGCACTATATATTATATATTAACAGCCTTCCAGTGTACACAATATCATACAAACTTACTTCATAAAATCGAATTAGCCCACCATCAACCTTAAGTTTGATTTTTCACATTCTTGAGAGAAGCCATCATATATTTCCAGTACATTTTCAACTTTGCTATATAAGTTTGAAAGGAGAGGACATGATCATGGTACTTTGTGGCAGAATGGTTAGCGCTCCGCACTTTGGCAAAAGTTATCCGGGTTCCATTCCCAGCTAAGGCAGTTATTTTTTAATGCAAATAGCACAGAAATCTTGTTGTACTGTACAGGGGGGCAAATAAATTTCATTATATTGAAAAAGTTATAAAATTCATTACATAAGTATCCATTATTTATAAAAAAAATGTTATCTTTCCCAATAAAAGCACATTATCAGACTTTTTCTATTATTTTCAGGCTAATAAAGTAATCAAGTAAATCTGTGTTCAATTTTTGATTGCTTGAATTAATTTTTGTGATAAATTAATTTCTTCAAGGAAAATTTCAAGATTTTGAAACTTTACTTCTGAAAAAAATATTGGTCTCTAGATACCATTTAATTTTTATTCTAAGTGTTATGCATGCACAAAACACTTTCTTGAAAACTGGCTGATCTCACATTTTATTATGTCTACTTTCAAAATAATTTTTTCGGAAGAGAAACATAGGCGAAAACTCCTAATAAATCAACTTTCCCGTAATGTTGGACCAAAAAAAGATCAATTATTTTTTTGGAACCGCAGCAAAATTTTTTATAATGTATAAAAATTTCTGATTCAGAAGAACAAAATTCTAGGATTATGTTTTTTGGAGGGTTTTAGTTAACTTGAGCCGATATATCGGCTTTGTGCTCACGAGAGTTGAAGAACAACTCGTCGAGATCATTTTTGAAATAACAATATCTGACACAATCCCACCTTTTCATTGTAGAGTCTACAAGTTTAAAAAGTTTTCGAAAATATTCTTCGCTAGCTTGTCGAGAAAGGGCGTCGCAAAAGGTCCAACTCAGCGATACCCACTCCCTTCATTTAGTTATCAACTTTTATGGGCTGGTCGCTCAAATTTGACCCAATGAAATTGGCTAATTCTGCAATTCAGGGTTTTTATTTCGGAGTAGTATCCCACGTTGTTTATGTTCTTCAAATAGTCACGATCTGTCAACCTTGGGCCCTTAATCTATATGCTAGTTGAAGTAATCCATATATGACTATCCTAACTTAGGATTCCTAAGCATCTTCAGAGTAGTGAACAAATTTCAGAAATATTGAGAGCTGCTAATTTTAAAATATATTTAGCACCTTTTGTCCTTATCTGAGATCTTTCTAAATAATATTGCAACCATGTATTTTCACACATTGAACATTCTTGTTTTCTCCTCGAAAAGTTTGTCTTTCGTTTATAGCTCTCATCCGGAATTAAATCAAAAGGTGCTAAAAATATACTGTTAGTTACTTTCAATATTTCAAAAAAACATAAAACTTCAACATTTGACCGAATAAATGTTGAAGAACGTTATTGACTTTTCAGACACAATTCAATTCTTTTGGTTTAGAGCAATTAAGTTTGTCATTTTATTTTTTTAACTTCAGTAGAATAAACTATCTTTGAAATTTAAAGTTTTGCTCTTCAACGCTTCTTGTGTCTGTTTTTTAAATTACGATAACAGTTTTCGCCAATCTCTGTAAATTTGGCCTTGTCTATCTATGGGAAATGAATTTTTAAGTCTTATGCGAAATGTTGTTGGTTATAAGTCGAGCATTCGAGACCCGAATTTCGGGTGCAATTTGCCCTGATTATTTTTAGAAAATTTAAAGTCAAAATCTGGGTTAGTCAGAGATTTTTGGAAATTCTTCTCTATTTAACGCCAGACCCGAGATAAGACCTACAGCGGTAAAATTTTTATAAATTCGATTGCAGAGCCGGACTTTTCTTTAATTATAACTTGAGTCAACAAAATTAATCGGATGAAAATAAAATAATTCATCGGTATCAAAGCAAATTATTCCGAACTGTGGGTTGAAGTCTATCGTTTAACAATTTCAATAATATGAAATTAGCTTTTAAATGTCCTTGCAAAGCAATGATTAACAAATGATCTTGATTTTTAATTCATTTTTAATAGTATCCGGTGGTTGGTTTTTGTTCTGATCTTCATTTTTTGGTGGCGCAAATATCGAGAACATAGCGGCGCTAGGGAGTGATCAAAATTCACGTACACGATTAAGCCGCCTTTCGTTGGATACAAAGCTAAACAACAATAAAACAATTCCAGTAAAAAATAAAGTCTTTTTATCAATCAAAAAAAATTAAAATATATAAGAGATTAAAATTGCATTCGGCCGGTATCTTTTGAGTGAAGTTTATGGTAAGTTTAAGTTTTACAATTTTCAGCAAAAAAAATTTTCCTCAAAAATCAGTTCTAAATGAAATTCAAATCTTATCAGAACCTTTCATCTTTGTTGTGGAATTTAGGCATTTTATAAAATTAAACTGGTAGTTTGAGGCGTACTAACTGTTATAACATTGATTGAATGTCAGTCAAAGGTCATTCATAAAGGTATTTATTTATTTTCAAAATTGTGATGCCGACATGTGAAAATTATGAGTCTCTGATTAATTTGTTAAATATATGTTAGTGAAATGTAAATTCGGTCTATTAACTTTTGTGATTGATATACCGTTAAATGGTCAAAAATAACATTTTTGTAAATAAAAATATCACTCTTATCTTATCAATCTTAAAAAATTCAAATTGGTATCTTATTTTTTGGCGAAAATGCTAATAAAGCCCTCAAAATCGTAGTAGGTTCGAAAAAAATAAATAAAAATAATTTTCAAATTTTCAAATAATTTTCAAATTACATTGTAAAAGGGTGGACCATAACTTATGGTTGATCATCTGAAAAATCAGAGAATTTTACTTAGGTTATCGTCGACTATTTATCAAATTGTCTATCATTTCTGTTCTAACGAGTAATTTATTTCAGCGCCTGAGAACATAAATGTTTCGTTTTTTTATAATTTATTTGATATTGATTCACAAATAAAGTCTATTTGCACTAGATTATTTTTTGAAATTTTTTCGAAGATTATTAGTGGTTGGATATTATGTGATTAAAGTAATCAAGGGTTAATTAAATATGTGAACTCCCACTTGTTTGAACGAGCATAAACTGTCTTTACAAAAAATTATATTTTACAGAAGGAATTTATGCTAAAATTTGTACAAAACCCGACTCAATTTTTAGGTGTTCTTTCAAAATACAGTATGTCACATTTTTGCTCAAGTTCTTGATTTTTGAACAATTTACTATCCGCCAATCAGAACGTTTAGATTTGACAAACACGTAGGTGCTTCCCAAATTTTAACGTTTTGATTGGTGGATAGTAAATTGTGCAAAAAACAAGAACGGGAGCAAAAATGTGACATATTGTACTTTATTTTCCAATTGTCCGAAAGTGCTCAATTGCCCAAAATCTAGAATTAACAAGTATCGTAACGACCAATCATAAAGCTGTGTTAAAACGCCTATCCATTTGAATTTCAACGCGTATTTCTTAATTGATGTCACGATATATTGGACGCCTGCGCAACTTAAAATTTTCTGCAGAACTTGTTACTCGTGAGTCACGTGACCCAATGTTTTTAGAGTGCGGCATAGTCCGAAAATGCTCAATCGTCCGAATTTTGGACGATTGAGGCCCTCAATTTGAGGGGGCCAAATTTTGGGCTTCCAACTGCGAGAAAGTTCAAATATCTTGGCTTTGTTGTGTGCATTTTATTATTAGTGAACTATCGTGCAATTTAGGCACATTAGTTGATGGTAATAGTTTACATTGAGTCGGTGTTTAGTGTACCCATTTGGATATGCTAAGCACGCCCCGTGCTTTCCGTACCCAAATAAGTCTGAATAAAAAATATCTAGGTCAATTTGGGTACGGAAAGCACGGGGCGTGCTTAGCGTACCCAAATTGGTCTGAATGAAAAATATGATGTGAAAAACTCAACGTCATGATTATGCGTCATTAGGGTGGTTGAGGAATTCCACCGAATGCACTGGAACACAGTGATAGACACAACTTATGCCGCATAAGTAGGGTCAGTACCGGGAGACTTATCTGCAAAATTAAACCCCTCAGTACGGATTCTTTGAGTTTTTGTAACGCGATAGCCGATCGGTATAATAACAACAAAAAATCGATTATTAATCAACCTTTATAGCGCGTTTCAAAGCCCAAAAGGTTGTTCTTTCATACTCAAATTATGACCAATTGGAGGCTCCAAATTTGTTTTTTATGGTCGGAATCATTCTTTTTGAGAAAGTTTAACCCCTAAACTCAAGAATCCGTACTGAGGGGTTCAGTTTTGCAAATAAGTCTCCCGGTACTGACCCTACTTATGCAGCATAAGTAATGTCTATCGATGTGCTCCAGTACAGTCGGTGAAATTCCTCAACCACCCTAATGACGCAAATCATGACGTTGCGTTTGTCACAACACATTTTTCATTCAGACCAATTTGGGTACGCTAAGCACGCACCGTGCTTCCGTACCCAAATTGACCAATAAAAAAAATAATGCAGACCAATTTGGGTACGGAAAGCACGCAGCGTGCTGCACGCTCCCGTTTACATTAGATTAACATTTAAAAATGCGGATCATCTTTTTTGAAATGCCATTTGACATCAACTGCACGGTAGAACTCTTACAAATAATAAGTTTCTACTTGAACGATCTAGATTGATGTCAATACTTTTATTTTTGTAACTTTAAAACTTATCATCTTAATATGGAATTTCTCATCTTGCGTAGGTTATCCTTAACTTGGCGATATTATCGTAGATGCCACTAGGTGCTCTCTGTTTGGGCGGCAAAAAGTGATTAAAACGTGAGGTCAAGCTGATTATAAGTATAAATATTTGCGGATTATTACAAGTTTTATCTACAAAATATAACATAAAATGAATAAATTTAATGCACATGTAAAAAATAATAATTTTTGCGTTTTTTTAAATTTTTTGGAAAATGGTAATTTTGATCAAATAATGGCAGAAACTTGCACGGCATTTTTTAGCATCAATGATACAGCATTATTTGCTTGAATCTTTGCGTCATGTTCATTCTACATTTCTGACAATTGTGGACTTTTGGACGATTCCGCTGCGGAATTTCCGCATTTTCGAAAAATTGAGGAATAAAAGTATTTTATAAGAAAAACCGAAAATTGCGTTGGTTTTTGGACGATTGAGTTCGGACCAACAAAAATCAGCGCTTTGCAAAAATGTAGTCTTGTGACGGGGTTATGTCAGCTCCTTAATGAGATACACTTTTAATGCTAATTAAGGAAGTATTAAATTCAATATAACACTCAAAAGTCCCGATTTATCCCAAAAAGGGACAGATGGAAGCGGTTGATTTTTAATGGGATTATATCCTTAACTCATAGACTGTTCAATCGAGAATGAAATTAGAAATAGAAAAAAGTTACTTCTTTACATAATTAGCCGAATAAAAATATTTATTGTGCCAAGGTGGATTTCTTTCTATTTGTTGCTTTTAACAAGAAATAAACCTGATATAAAGAAGTCAAATAGCCGTAAAATTTATAAATTAGTTTTAATTTGTATTTTGTGTTCAAAAAGTGTATTCTTGTGTAAAATCTAAACTGGTTGTATTTTCCTTGAAAGCATAATTATTTATTGAGTTCATATCAAAATTTTTCGATTAATGGTTTCTGAAATCATTCCATGACAACAATAACTACCTGTGAGGTTTTATTTTCTGTTCTTCGCCAATCATCGATGAGATTATTTTTAAACTGACTAATTGAAAGTATGTGCTCAAATTTTCTAAAAGCACAAATTTCGAATCAAATCATCACTACTACGAATATTATTTCGAGCAACTATCGTTTGAACGCCTGCATTTTTTAATTTTTATCGATAAATTGTTATTATATTCTCGATGATTCATAAATTAAAATGTTTTTCATACCGTCAAGTTTAGGCACATTGATAGATAGTAATTTATTTCATTATGTTTTACCTTTGAAAATGCGGGTCATATCTTTCTAAATGCCATTTACACGAACCATTTGTTTTTTAAGCCTCCCAAGACCAGGAATCGGTATTAATAAAGTCTAATCGAATCGATCTTTCAGCTAGAGCAAAATTGATAGAGCCAATTTTTTTGTAAATAAAAGTTAATTCAGACTTCAATCATCAATTGGTGATCGTGATCACGCAGATTTCGATGCCTTAACATTTTCGGATCATATCTAAGATAATACTCACGTGTCCCGTAGAACTTTGACGTCTCTCTTTAATTAAGAATCGCGTGATTTGATTGGTCAATACACAAGAGTTAATGTGTATCGACCAATAACATCACACGATTCTTTAGGTCTCTGACGTCAAAGTTCTACGAGACACGTAAGTATAATCTTAGATATATCATACGTGAAATTTTGCGTTGTGGCGATAATAGGTTTTTAAATCCTAAATATATAAAGAACAAGCTTGAGGCACTTAACTTTGAAGACGCTAGAGCGTGAACCTTAATATCCGGTGTTTGAATTTGGACACTATATCCCTTTAACGAACTAATGTTAATCTAGGATGTGCGGGCTGAGGAGTGGCCCCATGAGTTGGCTGGGAGGGGTCTTAGGAGTGTTAGGATTGTCTCCCTCCGCCCGCACATCCTAGATTAACATTAGTTCGTTTACGGAATTTTGTGCCCTGATCACTTCCTAAAGCGATCTAGACATTTTTGGAGCTTTTATGAAGCAAATAAACTTAAGGTTGGTCTAACCCTCGGCTCATCACCAATCAGCACAAAGTTTGATTTTTTTGCTATTAAAATGAACTTGAATGAATTAACAAGCATGATTGTGTATTTGAGATAGCCAATTCTCATGCATTATCCCTATCCCGACTTTGACAGTTTCATTGTTTAGTTTAGACATTTTTCGTCATAGTACAATCAAAAAAAAACGTTATTTACAAAGGCATTAAGAGTACAAATTGCATATATTATCGACAAAATATACAATTGTATTTTTCATTGTCAAAAAGGCCACTAGTTTGATAGCATCTGCGGCCACAAAGCATTAAGAAATAGGGTAAATATTTGTGCATTCACAAAAACGTTATGTTCTCTCCGTGCAATAAAAAAATGAAACAAAAAGTAAATTCGAGTGCACAATCGACAATTGATAAGAGTTTTACACTTCGATATTTTTTTAAAGAATTCAAATTTTTTTAATTGGGTAGTTAAGTTATTGGTTCTGCAGTGACAAAGGTATGGTTTGCAGAGAATATTTGTACGAAATTTTATACTCTTTTTCGGAAAACGTTTGATGAAAACCTTAAGGTTAAGATTTCCACTGACCTGTTTTTGGACAAAACAAATGGTTCATAAATCATATACCATATTTTTCTCTTTGAATTATTTTAATTCAAATGATCAAATTTTAAGTTGAAAGATTAGGTTGAAAATAAGGTTGAAATTGGTGTAAAATTGTATTACAATACTGATCGTGGAAGTGGTTCCTAGCGATGCGTAAGTGGAAGAATCTAATAACATTTGTCATAATAGCGTCATGTTAAGTGCTCTAACCTACGCATCGCTCGGAAGAACTTTCACGATTAGTATTGTACTAAACAACAAATATTTGAGGTCAATTACAAAATTTAACAAAAATGTATCGCCTATTTTTATTCATTAAGCGTTATCAATTTGATGAGTTTAGCCGTTATTTTGACGTTTGTCAGTGTAACTAGAAAACGTAATGATATAGAAAGCTGATTCTTAAACATTGCTGCTCCATTATCGGTGCAAAATGCGACAGGGCAGCACTGTCAGTGCTGGTTTAATTTTTTGTACCGATAATGGACTAAGCAGTGTTTCAGAATTATTTTTATCGTCATTATCACCTTTAGCCCCGTTTATTTCATTTTTCAAAACATTAGCTTTATGTATTTTCTTATTTTTATAGTTAAACAACAAACGTAAAAATAAACGCTAAACTCATCAAATTGATAACCTTTAGTGCATAAAGGATATAACTTATATCCTTATATCATAAAAGGAATAATTGTGATTTTTGCGACTTTTTATTATTTTTTCGGATACTGTCAATCACAGTAAAAATTTTATAAGTCATAAAAGATTTGTCAGACCCGATTTACCCATACAGGATATTTTTATATGAAATTTATCAAAAAAAGAAACTTTATTTGTGCATGCAAATTGATATGCAGAACCCCCTTAACCAACCAGTCCTTTTATAGCGTTTTTACACCGAATTTCACTAATATATTAACTTGATTCTAAAATTTATACGACGAAGTTAATTTTTTTAAAATATGATTAATCTCATTCAAATTTCAAGTCAGTTTAAAATTAGAACATGCTTATTAACAAATTACTATTGATTCATGATAAATTCAGTTTGTAGTATGATTGTCACAAAAATAATCGTAAAACATCCAATGAATAATTATTTGAATTTGACAAAGAAAAAACGTCGTCCAAAATGGCCCAAAACCAATTTTTGCGTTGTTATGCGCCAGGGAGTTAAGCAAATTCGCAACTCCTTATAGTTTGCCCTAGTCTTCGCTAAAAGACACGAGATAGGTATTTCAAACGAGTGTAATGCGGCTGAGAATACGATTATGCCCACTAAAAGGCAAAGGGTTAAAGGTTAACCCATTTGTAAAGAAACTTGTTTTGTCACCTTTTTAAAATTTCAATTTGATAATTGAGCTAAAAAAGATAAATAATTGGAATCGACGGAAAGCGGAGGAAAATTATATATCCGATTTTGTCACTTATATCCGAATAATTGACACCAATCATTAAGGAGGTTGTCGTCGCACTTCCTTCATTAAGGGTGGTAATAAAACATAGCCTTTGAGGGGTGATGATTTTCTACAGGCCATAAAAACATGGACATAATAATATTTGGTTAACGAATTTAAAATTTTAATTTTAAGGCGCTAACGATTATGCAGGGCGACACCTTCATCACACAAAATGAACCAGGTAAGATTCGATATAATCCGAAATTATTATGCAGGCGTTTATCTCATTTTTTCATTTATTAAAGAACAAAGATCATTGCGTGATTAATTGAACGTTAGCAAGCTTGTTACCGGACAGTTAAAGTTTAATGGTAGATGGTCAAATTTTTAAAATATTAGTCATTATAAAAACAGTTTTATTCATCATTCTCTAGATTGATACAAATTTAGCAATGCTGAGTGAATTGTGTATCAAATCAGACCATTTCTTTTTTCTTCCGGAGTAAAGTTACTTTACTAAAGTACCCAAAATATTACCCAATATCCTTTACCCAACGGAACTCCATCTCAAAAACGTTTCCTATCTTTATAGCGCGTGTTCGAATCCAACTGATGTTGTCTAAGTGATTTCTTAGTGATTGCTTAAGTGATTTTTTTTGATTGGTTTTCATTTATTACATGACAGTTTGTTACAATAAGAAGCGAGCCAGTTGAATAATTTACCATTACATATAATGGTAATTTGCTGAAAACAATTTTATACGCCGATCAAATTTAGCGGTCCCAATATCAAGCATCCTTGCCTATAATACTAATCAAGACAATCACTTAGACAACATCAGTGGGATTCGAACACGCGCTATAGAGATAGGGAACGTTTTTGAGATGGAGTTCCGTTGGGAAAAGGGAATATGGGAAAAGGGAATATGCGCCACCAGGTAATTGTTTGAATTTTAATTTTTAAATTTGTAGATCGTGCACACTTCAGGTTTTAAATTTTGCCTTCATAGGGCCGGCTCAATTCAATTTTTTCTTGAGTTTAGAAATTTTAAAACAAACAACAGCTCTTCATTTTTTAAGTTCGAAATTCAGTATTCCGTGAAACGTATTTTACAAAAGTTTTTTAAAATTGTTGGCGTCTTTCATCACTGTTGAATCACAACTCCCTAAATCACCCTATTTTCAGTTGATAACTGATTTTTTCCCAGCAAAATCCCATCAGATTTTTGCCTAGTCAGAACACGCCACTTTATTTTCTATGAGACAACAAATTTCAACAATAACCGAGAAGAAATGTTTTTGTCTGAATCGATAACAGATTGACAATTTATTTCATTATCAGATTCATAATAAACTGAAACTTCGAACAGTCGTTCAAAAATAGTTCCGACATTCTCAAGTAATTTCTCATAGAATAATACAATAGTAGGAAGTAGGATAAAAAAAGATGAAGTGCCAAAAAAGCAGCTTGATGGCGGAGAGATTCAAATTTTTGTATAGTGAGTAGAGAGATTAGTTTACTATATGAGTTTTATTGGACAAATTTTGTAATTTTTTGTTGTTGCTAGGTTTAAACTGCACGATGACATTAAAAAAGCTAGTTTTTGCTCTAGCGCTGGCTATGGTTGAAATTGACCCAAGATTCAGAATGCCATTTCCAGAATACTGACTATGGCGCATTTTTTTACAATATAAATTTTGAGAATATCACTTACGGTTACAGTGGTTAAACTTTACCGGTCGATTTTGACTGACTGAAACACCATAAAATGACCAAAAATAAGATTTCGGGAGAAAAACCTTTTTTGAATGAGCCTGCTTGCGTTTGTTTTTGGTTTAACTTAACGTCTCTGCAGACTCCGTTGCGGAAAAAACTTAATAGTGAACGTGAAACCGATTTTTTGACAAAAATTTCAAAACCTCAAAAATCCAACAGCTTTGAATTGCATTAAATATTTCTCTGCAAGATCCGTCAATAAAATTGGTACCTATTTTTGACTTTCAAAATTCAACATAATTTCAAATTATTTAATTAAAAACGTGCAGTAAAAAAATTTCCACATCGTAACCGAAGAAAATCAGTTGATTTGCCAAAAATTCAATAAAAAACATTTACTGTCAAAATAATAAAGATGATAATTATTTCCCCAGTTTATTTTTTGATTAATTAATCAATTCTAAAAATCATTTTGATTTGAAATGCTAGGGGGTTTTGCAAAAAACGGGAAAAAATAATAAGATAAACGTTAGTGCTAATGTTCAATGAGTCTGCCAGACAACAAATGCCCACACATAATGTTTTTGTGCAAATTTGTTGACCGGTAGACCAATTCAACATCACAAACGTCCATCATAGACGGTTCATGCGATTATAAAGGGCGTTAATGGCGCTCACTACTGTATAGCCTATACAGTATAGGGTTTTTGGAAAAAAGTTTTTGACTTTATTAAAATTCATCACCAAAATGTAAGTGCAAATTTTGAATAGGATCACAAAATGCGTTGATATCAATAAGCGCACAAGTTGTATGCGCATTTAACCTAGGGCCTCTAAATTCGGTGAACGTTTATTTGGATTTAATAATATGACCTATAGACTATAGCTCATTTTTCAACAAAATTAAATAAAAAATATAAAATCCTCCTTTATCCGCCTTCGGCCGATTTGGGGCTCATTTTTCGACAAAATTAAATGAAAAATTTAAAATACTCCTTTATCGGCCTTCGGCCGATTTGGGGCTCAATTGTCAACAAAATTAAATTTTAATATAAAATCCCTTTTTATCGCCACGGCGGGTAATGAAACGTGTCTTAATCTCTTACAAATGTTGATAGATTTTAAATTCTGAAATTGTGAAAATCGTCGGTTATTTGGCGTTTTAGAATTGTTTAGTCGCCGGATCAAAAAAAAACTTGTCTTAAAAGATTGACATACTACCGTAACGTGATCTGTTAAAATTGGAGCTCAATTCTATATAGATTTAGGATAGATCTACAAATAAGCATTTTCGGTTTTTCTCATGAGCTCTTAGTTTTCAGTATATTTCACCGAGAAAATGTCAAATCACAGTCGCATACCCCCTTAAATTGACAATTTTTGTCATTTTAGTACCCTTAACCAGTTTCTTATTTGTAACAAAATTTAAAAATATGTTTACTGGTTTAATTAAATCATGCAGTTTCATTTCCGGGGTCAAAAATGACTTTTGAGCTTTTTAATTTTTCAACCAATCAGCGATTGGCAAAATTTTGAAAAAAATTTCTGAAAAAATAAATTTAAATGAATTTTCAAAAAATTTCCTTTCTAATGGTTACCTTCATTTACTTCTTATAATGAGATTTCCTGTAAATGTTGAATACCGTGGTGTTGTTTACACCACCAAATCATGGAATCGCCTCTAGCACCACCTGTGGTCATCTGAGACCCATAATTGCTAATACCGTTTCCACAAAGCCGATGCTTGCGCATCTTTTAAGCACCCTTAATAATTGATTTGAAATAATTAGAGTTTTCGGACACCTCCATTTCCAGTGATACACGACGTGATCCTTACTTTACATAAAATTTGAGATGTCAATCTTTAGCAGAAACCTACGCTCTACACAAAAAAGTTAGTTCGCATTGCGAAAAAAGATGAACATTTTGCTTTGTGTTGAAAAAACGAAAAAAAACCATTTTTGACCACCTTTAACAGCGCCACCGGGTGGTCGGATGCGGAAAAAAATAGGACTCAAATTTTAAACGTCAAAAACTGTCCTAGATCTGAAATTTTCAAACTCATGTGACATTTTTATCAGGTGCTGATTTTTTGCTCGGGAGGCCTACCTATAGTAAGCAGAGGTTGAATGTCCTCGGCAGTTTGTTCAAAAATGACGCTCAAAATTTACTTATATTGTTATAGGTATTAACTTAAAGGTAACTGTGTAAAAAAACTTTTCGCGTAAATTCTTTCAAAAAATTGCCAAGGACATTCAACCTCTGCTTTATTAAATTGAGAATCACATATGATTTATTTTAGCACGTGACTCCTGATCCTCAGAATTATGTTCGCGTTTGATCCTATGAGCGTTTGACCTTCTGAGGCTGTTATTGGTCAGTCGTATTAGTAATAAAAAAGCAGTCAATTGGGGACCCAAAATAAGAGTGAAACCCGATCGGTGATCTAAAAAACAGTTGATTTCCTATTTAGATATAATTTGTTTTTCTAAAGACTCGATTTTGAATTAAATTAATTTTAATAATTTCACCGCGTGAGTTTCAAATGATTTTTCGGCTATCATACAATAGACTTCAAATCTAGCCTCAAATCACCTCGAGTCTCGACAAATTACATTTTGTCTCGACGCTGCTTGACACTCACGCAGTTTTTTGTTATAAACAGTTTTTCACTATCTAAAGCGATAATAGTTGCATGCAAAAGTCTTTGTTAACTAGGCCAATAAAAAATAAGATTTAGAAAAATTTTACGGTTTTGCGGCCCAATAAGGATACGAAAAATTGTAACCTGCACAAGAAAAGGGCCAATTAACACATTGATGTATGTTGGACACATCCTGAGTACCCACACCTGGTGTCATTCTTGTTCGTATTTGTCACTAGTTACAAGGCCACCCTAAGGGGGTTGTAATATTGTTCCTGGTGACAATTGCGTTAAATAGTGTTTAAATAGAGCTAAACCAAGTACTTGGGGATTTTCACCTCTTTTAAATAAACTTAATTTTTACCACTTTTTGCTTTTATTATAAAGAGAAAGGTTTTTCAATGGATTTTTCTTTGAAAATGAACCGCATTTGCTTGCCGATGTACCCGCGTATTTACTATAGTGAGTGTTAAATTTATTTTTTGGCGGAAATAGTTACGAGCACTTTTTATATTCAAAATGTTTACGAACGTAATTTACTAGTTTCCCAATAAAAAAATTTAATTTATGAGATTTCCAGGTAGGAGAATGGCGGATGAAAAACTTCCACGAATTAATTGCGTTAGGGGGTAAAGTTAATTACAGTGTAGTGTTTAAAAAGGTGGTGTTTGCAAATTTTGTTAAAATGTTTTGGCTAGACGAAATCCATCAACTAAAAAATAACATAGTTTTAGACTCTCATTTCGGAACCATTTTCTGGGAAACAACCCATCCAATAAAGTCTATTTTTTATATGAAAAAACAAGTCATTTACTCCTTTAATTTGACCGTACCGATTTTTTGAATTACACTTCGTACTGTAGATATTTTCGAAAAAGTCAATTTAAATGTATCGGTTCAAAATCATAACAGTGAAAGTAACGATAGGTCAATTGTTTACACTTAACGTAGGCGTAATACTGCAAAATTGAAAGCGCTCGTGTGTACTTTTTATCCAATTTTTGGATGAGAATACATATCAGCTTGATTTTTGACCTTTACACTAATGATATCCCTTTATGACCTTTTGATTAATCTAATAGATCTGGGTTGAAAAGAAGAGACAGCGGCCTCATGAGTGGCTAGAAGGGGTGTCAGGAGTGTTAGGATTGGCTCCCTCAACCTACATCTATTAGATTAATCAAAAGGTCATAAAGGGATATGAGGATATAAATTATATAATATAATTTTTCTACATCAAGCAATAAAAGAGCCACATTTCACAAGGGTCAAAAATGGTCCGAATATTGGCAGCCAAAAGTTTTGGGATGTCTCAGCACCTAAAAATTATCATTGAAGAAAACATAGTACTTTTCTTCAACTACTATATTTCACTGTATGTGGTAATCTACTCACAACTTTTTCGGGGAAGACAAATCTTCGCAAAAAAGCTATAAATTTGAAGAACAGGGACAATCTGTTTTTCAGAATGTTTTGTTTGATTGCTAACCTTGGTCACCTACTTATAACAAATTAACGCGATGACTCGTAGAGCTCATTTTTGGCGGAGTTTTTTAATTTGCAAATAATTGGCTAAAAAAACAGTTCTGAACTGGTGGGCCCAAACTTTTATACAACTTGATTATCAAGTCATCTACAGTAGGCTGCGTTTGCAGGTTTAATTTTTGTTGAGTGCGAAATATATATTTTATATCCGGTTGATAGACTAAAGAGCCAATTTTTGCACATTATCGGGCGTAAGTGGATCGTTTAAAATGATTCGTTTTAGTTATGAGTTTTCATCAGCTGACGATCAAAACTATTTGATTTTATTAATAGCCTGATAATCAAGAAACTGTAATAGCATTTTGAGAGTAGATGTGATAATATATAATCCTAGACCATAGGTGGCGATTCATCAGAACTTTCTGCACAACAGATTTTCTTTCTCATTTTTAATTATTTTGCCGTGATTCATTTTGAAAAGGGTCTCGAGCATAGGCTGTAATCGGGTTTTCAGCATTGGAAATCTATGATATTTATGAAAAAATGAAAAAGTACATTTCGTTCAGAATTTTTCAAAGATCAAGAAAAAATGTTCGAAAATTAAAAAATTTTCTAAAAAATGATGGCTTCTGATTGGCTAAAAATCGACTGACTCCGAATAAAAAAATTATCAGCGTATTTTCGCAAAGTTTATCGTTCCAACGGAAAAATTCCCTTTCTCTTTTGTCAATTATTTTTTAATTTATCAACACTTTAAATGGCATTTTCTCACAAAAATAACAGGTTTTCTGCACAAAATGCCAAGAAATCGTTTTGCGGAGCTGTGTAAACTACACTTAAATAATAGGTTTCGCAGAGGAACACTTTAAATGTGACACTTACTCCAAATAACATCCAAATATAACTTTGTATCAACCAACCAAGGAAGTCGAAAAAGTCCGATAACACCCTACTCGAGCAGTTATAATATTGCCTAAGACGAGTCTCATAGTCCTGATCAGCTTAAAATTTATAAAAAAAGGGGTTAAAATCTTCCACCTTCTAGTTTTCGGTATATCCCTTTAACACCTTTTGGGTGATTTGAAAGATGTAGGTTGGGGGAGCCAATCCTAACACTCCTGAGACCCCTTCTAGCCACTCATGAGGCCGCTTTCTCTTCTTTTCAGCCTACATCTATCAAATCACCCAAAAGGTGTTAAAGGGATATTTGTTTTTTAAATCGGAGTAACTTCTTTGGGAGCGTGCTTTCCGTACCCAAATTGGCCAATCGACTTTTTTTGTCCTCCGTATACTTAGTTAAGGTGGGTACGGAAAGCACGCTCGTGCTTTCCGTACCCAAATTGATCTGCATTATTATTTTTTTATTCAGACCAATTTGGGTACGGAAAGCACGGGCGTGCTTAGCGTACCCGAATGGGTACACTAGACACCGACACGGGAGTCGTTATTAATACCGTATGGGTAGGGTCTTACCCGGGAGTAAATCGACTTTTAGCCAACAATTATATCCGCATATGAAAATGAGCGACTTAAGGATCGACTCAAGGAAAGTTTTTGAAAAAATTTCGAAAAATTTTTCCTTGACAAAATGGCCCTTTAAACTTCAAATTGTGGTTTAACTACGCCCAAGCGCGCCCCCATTCTTCCCCAAACCTAAAACTTGTCTATAAGAAAGCCCGTAAAATGTTCACGTATGTTACGATATAAAAATTTATGTCAAAAGATGGCCCACCAATATCAATTTGTATTTTCAGTGGTTCCGCCAACGCATTTTCCATCATAATTTATTCAAAATGACCAAAAATTTTTTTTTTTTAAATAGGCAAACAAAGCCAAAAACGCTGTAGGTATTGGCTTCTCAAAAAAAATAGATCTAAAGCTCGCAAACTAAAAATATGTTCTCTTCGAGCCTCATTGACTAATATTCGATGAGTATGACTCTTAGTGAGAATCAAAAATTTGCTCTTTAATTGTTGCTCATAATTAATTGTTGCTCGTTGAGAGAATTTTGGAGGCGCTCGCAAGCAGAATTATAACAGTTGTTAGCAGAATTTTGACCGTCACTTTCCAAATTCTTCAATGTTCAAAATATTATATAACCTTGAGGAGTTTTTGATCATTTTCCAAAATCTCAGACTTTTGTCTCCTCCCAAATGTTTTAAAGAACAACGCCAGACAAAATAAAAACTATTAGAATTAAAAAACATCCCACACAAAGGAAATAGGACTATAGCATCTTTAAGTTCACAACAGGAGATCGCTCATTGTTTTTTGCAAGCTCCTAGGACAAATTGTCCATTATTTAAAACTTGCCCTTGTGTTTTCTCTCCACTTTTTTTTAATGAAATGATATATACGGATTTCTGTACTGGAAGGCTGAAATAACGACTAAAAACACAGTTAAATACAACAAATCTCACGGTGTACATTCAGGAGTGATGGACGACCAATCCACTAACTTGTGTCAATCCGAGCCAGTCGAGACCATGAGAGGTATGTCAGAGAAATAAGATCTTATGGAATAATTAAGGCACATAAAGTCGTGGTGATAAGATTCATCAGGATTATTTTTAGGCATTACCGAGAATTTAATACAAAACAGCCGCATTGTCGGCTTGAAGATTTTTAAACCCCTGATCGGACCGAACGTTTAAAAAACCTGATCGGATCGGATCGAAAAAAAAATCCAGTTCGATTTGATCCGATCATATTCCAGAATTCTTTTTTGTTTGAATTTTCTGTCCATATAAAGAAACAAATCGAAAAGTCAAAGGGCGTCTTTTGATCAGCGATGAGCACCGACCTAACGGTGTTCTGATCCAATCTGGTCGTTTTTCTGATCTGATCAGTTAACTTTGTGTTCTGATCCAATCTGATCGTTTTTTCCGATATGGTCAGTTAAATTTTTATATTTTCCTCCGATCAGATCAGGTATTTTTGAGAATTGTTTCCGATCATCCCCTTTATCTAAAATTTTGTTCTCATTTGGGATTTTTTCGACAAAAGTCTGTTCTAACTCGTATCGCTCTTACTTCAAACCGAGTTAAAATTTTATTTTAGTACAGAACCTTATTATTTCCAATAATTCCCATCCAATAAAAATCTGACCTTGATAAAAATTTATAGACAATTTTTTCTAAAATAGCTCTTTGATTGATGAAATTCCAACATTGTAAGGCGTTACTGAGCATTCTTTTTTTTCGAAAAAAAACTTTGTCTTCAAGCCGAGGGTTTGCTTCTTGGAAAAGCAAAAAAATATGTCGAAATTAACATTTTCATTGTGCATTGAAAAATAAGTTTTATTACCAATTATCCGACCTTCCCAATTACATCCAAATCAGGTAGAATAGAAAATTAGAACAGAAGAAGACACAAGGAAAAATTTTATATGCGATTTAATAGCTGCGTTTTATAGACCATTTTCTATGTTCTGATAATTGGGATCAATTTAAATGGGTCTGTTTTATACCAGTCTGAAATATACGGTGTCTTTTGAAAGGAATGCATTTATTTGAAATATTTGTTCCATTTTTATAATTGCAAGTTATTTCAATGGTTTTTAAAGATTTCGGTTAATTTAGCTATTATTGAATTGCAATCAATCAAAAGCCATATTTATCCAAATCCTTTTTTTCGAAATATTTAAATAATTCTAGAATTCTGGTTTCCCAGAAGCAAAAAATTTTTTTTTGACATTTTGCTATTCAAATTTGTAGGTTTCAATAAAGGTTTACAATGTTTCTCGAAGCAAAAGATATTTATTTTTTGCCTCGAAATTTTTGAAAATTTTAATCATTGAAGGAGATTTCATTATTTTGGTAATGCTTTTATACTCGAAAGTATCAATTCAGGACATTTTAAAAGTAATTTTCGAAATTAATAAGATTTTTCGTGTATGTTTGTAAACATTTTTCCTCGGTCTACATTCCTAAACAATACATTTACAACTGCTTTTTGTCCCGTCAAAAACTCTAGGAATTCTTTGATTTTTCCTTCAATTCAGAATAAAATGTACAAAATGGGCGTTACAAAGTACTCCTCCGGAATACTCGGCCGATATTGTACCTACTTATTTGTATATTTTAAATAACTCCTGTTTTCTGTATTCAAAAATTTTTCGATTATGCTTTCTTTCAATTTTGGCAAAAATGGGATTTACTCCCGAGGGCATTTTTTGACGAAGGGTCCAGACTGGTTAACGTACAGCGAAAATACCATCAAACTTGATGAAATGAAAAGCTCACATAAAGTTGACTATCTTAGATAGTCTATCTACTAATTTTTCAGACATTAAATTATAATTATCAGTTTGGTGATCAGACAAAATAGCATAGAAATAAAAGTTTTAGAAAAAATAATGCTTTGCAAAATGCGTAGGCTCAAAAAGTCAGGCAATTATGATAAAAAAATGCAATAAAAAATCTTATGTAGAAAAATGAAATTTTTTATTTAAGTTATAGGTCTCATGCAACAATGAAAGGGTATATGGATTACCGGACCTCAGAGTACAATCCTGAATATTTGAATGATACAAACAACGCAAGATATTAGCACCCAATCAAAACCGTTGATTGCGGATAAGCCGATTTCATGGTCAGGTTGAGAAAAGAACAACCGTCAAATGCTCAGATTTCGCATTTTTCAAATATTTAGGATTTGTACTCTGAGGTCCGGTAATCCATATGATTTCATTTTTGGATATACCCTGTATGATATAACTTATATCATATAAGTTATATCCAAAAATGAAACATTTCGTAAATTTTATTTTGCCATTTGTTTTTGCCCGCGCACTTCACAAAGCAAAAGATCGTCATTTTGAAATCAATTATATCTCAAAATGTATACAGTATCTCACACCAGTAATATTAAATTTATTTTTCTCCGTTTCAACGATAAATTATCACTGATAATATCTTTGAAAATGTATTTTTCAGCAAATAAATCTATATTTTGCAAAATTTTTGGCATTCTATTCCCAACAAACAATTTTGTGATAAGAATTATCATATTTGTAACCGTCATTTTCAGTCGTTATTCTACCTTTTTACACTCGGTCATTTCCGTCAACATATTAGATTCGCATATTGTTTTTACTTCAATGTCATACAATTATTTTGAGGAGGTCCTTCTCAAAAATAATAAGTTAACTTTGGGATAAAAATTTTCAGATTCCATTATTTTCTTTCTTTAATTTTATGCCTAGTCACCGGGAAAACGCAAGGGTAATTGTGAGGGTGACAAATCCAGCACTTTAATTTAGAGGCTCTAGAGTAGGTTGTTTGCGCAAATTCAGCATGCGTATTATATATTAATGATGAAAAAAATGAAGTACATTTTGTTAAGAATTTTTCAGACATCAAGAAATGTTAAAAAATGATGAAATTAAAAAAAATGTCGCTTCCTACAAAGATAATACCTTCTACCAAACACTTGGTAGTAAATAACTATCTTGAAATGTCATAATATGCAAAAAATTTCGTAAAACAATTCTTTCTTTAAAAATTTTAAAGCCTATAATTTATAGGCTATAAACTTGAAAATATTTTGATTCTGACTCAAATTAAAGCTAAAAAATTTTGGTTTCATCAAAATTGTCTTTCAATTTTTTCTCGATTGATCAAAAATCTGACTAAAAATAATTCAATCATTTACATTACAATAGTACAATATTTTGTATCAATTTAATTTCAGCATTTTAACGTTGATTAATCTGTTAAATTTGACTAGTGCAAAAAACACGGAGATCTTTGAAATCAAATAGGGTAAAATGACAGTAGCAAAAACTATTATTCTTGACATTTGTGTACACCTTACGTCTTATCAATCTTGAAATTAAACACTAAATCCGGCTGCGTTATCATTTGTAAATTACAATGAGAATGACAAAGAACCTAACATATTTTTAGCTGATAAAATGTATCAAATTTTGAGCGAAAATGTGCTTGAATAATGCGAAGTTTTTTGAAATACTGGTTTGCTTGACGCTAAGGAAAACAGACTATTTGCGATAAGAAATTTCAAAGATCAAAAATTGGTTCCGATTTCTTTAGTGCATCGTGTATAGAAATTTTTTTTGGTCATTTTAACTCGTAAAATCGCGTAGAATAAATATTTTCTAGGTTAAAATCTACTACTATACTCGTGGAAAGTGTTTCGAGCGGTCGATGATTCATGCATAGGTTGGAGTTAAATAATAGCATCAGTCATAATAGCGCCATGTTAACTCTAACTCGCTCAGAACAGAACCCATGATTAGTATAGTAATAAAGAAAAACGGACCTTGCCTACTACAGTAGTTGGCTTTAAGTGACTCTACGAGTTAAGATCAAGCATATTTTTTGGTTTTGAGATTTTCTCCAAAATAAATAGAAAAGTGACCTTTTAATTCGCCGATTTTCATGAGAGTAAAAATGAGGGTAACAAAAATCCAATAATCTTACTCGAAAGCGTAGGGTTTTTTCTAGAAATAAATATTTTGCAGCGTTATCGGATGTCAAAATTTATCAGTCAAAATTTACCGGTAAAGTACAGCTTCTGAAAATTATATTTTAATGATCTGGATGTTCTAAAAAATGCAAAATGGTCCAGTAAACTGTTTTAATTTGCCGATTCCTCGTCTTGACCGTGACTGATAGTCACTGGCTATTTATAACTAAGTTTTTTCAATAGTGGTTCCGAAAACAATTTCTGAGGATGAGATAAAAATCGAATCCAACCCAGTTCAACTCCAATCCGCAGAATTTTCAGGCGAAGTTATTTCGGACGATGAAGACAAAACAGAACTTCCGCCCGGTGCAGAGCTAAATAATATCAAACGTATCATCAATGAGTATAAAGAGCTTTACAAAACCAAGATTGAAGAGCAGAAACAAAAGGTATGTCTTAATTTGCGGGTTACCACACCCTCATTTCGTTGGAGCGGTGGGAACTGATTTTAAGGATGAATTTTGGATTATTGTTTTGCAGTTTTACAGCATTATTTTGAGTTTTATTCCTACAATTATTTTTGATCGATCGCCTAAGAAGTACTTTGAAATAAATTAGAAATTTTGAAATTATAATTTTATTGAAATCAATAGCGCTATCAGCGGAAATTAGGAAATCTCACATATGCTTTGAAACTTTTTCGATATAATTTTTTTAACGGTTCAATGAAATTAAAAAATACCGGTTTTAAGTACCAATTAAAGAATACCGATTAAAGAAATTAATTTTATAGTTTAAATGGTTTTGAAATTTTAGTCTAGATGTGGGTACCATATTAAGGTCGCCAATCACAAGCTTTTATCTTGACATAATTCAATTTGATTGGTCGGTCATTACGGGGGTTTGAGATTTAGATGCGTTTTAGGTTCAATTAAAATACAACATATCTAGAAAATTAAATAAAATTCAAGTGCGTAGGTTTAAATCTAAAATGTGACCAAGCTCGTTCGTTTGAGATTAATCGATAGAAAATACTTATAACCAAGAAATCTTGATTATACAAAACTACGAGCGTTTTGTTCGAATCGGTCCCCAGTACTGCTTCAAATCAAGGGCGACATGAATAATGGGTTTATATTGTGTATTCTTGTTATTCCATTCTGTTAATTACGCATTTGTCGGCGTCCCCTTTGATATTTCATTCTCAGACTTGACAGAAGAAAATAATGCTTTACACGATTTTGTAGTATCAGAAAAAAAAGTAAAAAGTGTTGAATCTCAGCGACTACCTGGCACCGATTTCCATTTGTCCCATTTGGAACAAAAAATCCTTTTTCAACAAAATTCATTCAAAAGGCTTACTGTCTGGAAAAGGTGTACCGAAATTCTATGACATCGAACATACGCCCTAAACATAATTTGTATTAGTTAAATTATTAGTAAATAATTTGAAATGCCTGCATTTGGACTTTTTGAATAATAATTTTTGCCATTTTATACAATGTAGCACTGTTTTCTCATTAGGATGCAAGTCTTGCATTGCAAGAGTCGATTTTGTTTACGGAGTTTCGTTATGAAATTTGGTTGGCGATTTTTCTAAACTTTTTAACCCTTGCCGCAAAATTTTCGGGTACTATATACAGGGTGTAAGGTTTTTACCTTCTTTTTTCCAAACTGGTTACACTTGATTACCAATCAAAACGGCGGAAATCAAGTGTAACCAGTTTGGAAAAAAGAAGAGAAAAACCTTACACCCTGTAAAAGTATATGTTATATTTTTGTCAAATTAATAAATTTCACCATTTAAAACGATTGCAAACAGCAAAAAATAATAGGCTGAGCCGCAAATCTTTTTATATTCACAAAGTCTTAAATTATTTTTCACATGAAAATTCTGACAATTATCTGGCCAACTGATTAAACATATATTTTAGTTGAGTTGAAAATTTTGACTCGAAATGCATCTTATTTTATTTGAAAAAGTTGCTTATAATTGTATGTTGACATGTATATTTCAAGTTAAACAGTGTATATCAACGTTAAACATTGTCAAAAATTCACTGATTGGGTTAAATTTCAAAGAATAAAGATTTAGCTGAAATGAAAAAATTGACAAAACTGAATTTAATTTTCATTATCAGCTCAAAATTTAACACAAAAAAATATTTCGAAAATATTCATTATGGAATTGAATTGAAATTTGCACCACCTCAGACAGTTTATTTTATTTTTCATTTATAAGGTCTTATTATTGGTTTTCAAGTACTGTTCGTACTGTACGCTGTTTTTTTCTGAATAAGTCAAACATGTCTGAAACAAAAACAATTATTGACAAAATTCCATACACTAGATATAATCTCAATTTAAGAATTTTTGAAATTTCATCACTACGAAAACATTGTATGAGAATTTTTCGATTTTTAACCATTAATTGTATATTAATGAAAAATGTGATGAATGCCAGTTATAATCTCAAAAATATTCAAAATTTCATTCATAAAGACATTTTTGTCAAATCCCGCATTTAGTTAATTGCATTGAGATTTCAAACTTTTGCCTGGCCACATATCAAAAAATTGATCAATTTTTTATCCAAAAACTTGAACAATTTCTAAAGAAAAACCCATCCATTTTCCGACCCTTTTAATTCTTCTAAATTTTAATTTGTTTCAGGAGGAAGAACGAAAAGCAGCCGCCTCAGTTGTCACAAATCAGGTAAAACTTGCATAATAATTGCTTTCCAACACTTGACTTTCAATCGGTTCATTGATTCCGCGAAAAAAAAGTTTTCCACTTCAAGACCCTTATCTGGGAGGGGCTGAATACCTCATTTTCACCCTAATTTTGATTATTCATAAATAAAAAAGTTTATTTTAATTTGTTCTTTTTATCAATAGAAAAATCAATTGATTATTTAATAGAAATGATATTGAAATATTTAGCGGGGGAATAATGACACTGAAACAGCGATGAAGAAATGCATTCAGGATCAACAGATGCAAATCGATATTCTTAAAACTCAACTTGAGGTGAGTACCTTGATTTCTAGCTTTATTCACACTATATAAAATAAACATCACACATATATAAAATAAATTAGAATAAGCTTTTTCACTCTTTTACACCAAATCAATTTATTGGTGGGCTGATTTTTTAATATGAGATTTTAAAATTTACCTTGAAATTTTCAAAGGCCGAAAAACACAGAAAACTTGATAATAATGATATATATTAAAATATATTTTTTCGAAATCATCAATAAAAATTAAGTTAAAGCAATGGTCAATTTCCTGGATTATGATTGGCTTAAATTTGAACCAATCAGAATTCAGCTTTCATAAATATATTTTCAAAACTACAGTTCATTTTCGTAATGAGCGTAAAATTTTACGTAAAATCAAGTTTTTGAAAATGTTCGATCTTGAAATTTTGTTCGACTGCGGAGTCCGCAGTGCGGACACCTCATAAATTTTGATCATAACATAAAAAAGAAAACCCACCTTTGGAAAAGTCAAAAACATCATAGAAGTTTTCTTGCTTCCTAGCGCCAAAGTTAATGAGTTATAGGCTATAACTTATAGACTATAACTTATAGCCTATAACTTATAGGCATTTTTATATTTTATTTAATATTTTTTGCGAAGTATTTTCTGTATTGATACAAACCTTTCAAGTCAGAAAATCTTCCTAAAGATTATTGATAATTTGACAAAATTTTGAAATGAGCTATAAATTTATTATTCAGACATTTTGAAGTATTATACTCAAATTGTTTTTTCTTCCCAATTTAATCGATGACAATTGGTATTAGCTGTCGACATGTCGGTTTCGAATTATTCGAATTAATAAAGGGGTCTGACTTTGGGATTAAAAGTTAAGGTGGTCAATGGACCATTTTCAAAATTAAAAAAATGTCGATTGTGGTTTGTTTTAGCTCTTCAATTTGTAATGAAGCATAATTCGATAAAATTCTTTATTCCGATAAAACATGGAAGAAGAGGGATTGTAGATAATAACCCTCTTTAATTATAATTGGACACTTTTGTCCCTTGTTTTTTAAGCCAATGTCAGTGTTTAGGACAAAAGGGTTGATCAAAACTTTAGTTTTTTTGGAATCGATGAGATCAAATAAGGAATAATTGGAGGCAATTGTCCCTACAATTGGTCAACAATTACCTTCACTTTGAATCAAATAATTGTGATATATTCACGAGGAAAGGTGACCTTGGGAATTTTAACAAAGGTCTAAACTTTTCTCAAAAAAAAAAGTTCCAAACTCCGGGCAAAATAGAAATTCGCATAAAATTTCAAAGTCCGCCAACTAATCTTGCAAATTGAAAATTTCTCCCTAGAAATTATGCTTGATATTTTTAAATCTGTCAATATATTATGAGTATGGTTATTATGGTTAAAAACAATTTAACCAATCGTCATTTATGGTAGGGTAAGAACGTCAAAAATCCACCAGCTCAGATTTTATTTTCGAAGCACTTTTAGTTTATGTGCTGAAATTGACTAAGAAAACATTTTGAAATAAAGTTGTGTCCCGTTTTTTAAAAAATCAGGCTTGAAATTATTCTTGAAATTCCAAGGAGAATAATAGACCATTTTGAAAACGGTTTTGCGTTTTTGAACACTTTCCTGGTAAATTTTCAAAAAAATTTCGCACAGATCATTTTTATTCATGATTTCCTAGAAAATATAATAAAAATCACTTACCGTTGACAAAAAAAAAGTTTTTTACCGCTAACCTTAATTTATGACAGCATAGATATATACAGTATATGTAGTATATTTAAAATTTTAAAGTTGTTCTTAGTAAATTTTTGAAAAAAACAAAAAGTGCTCCAAAAATAATCGAAATCGGACATTGTTGAATTTAACTGTGCCTACAGCAAATAGGCACCTGGTGGCTGCCACCATCGAAGTTAAAAACACTAAAATGTTTCGAGGGTTACGGACCGTAACTTATAGTTTGATTCCCTTGTCTTGAATGAACTTGAAAATTTGACGTAATTAGGGCTTTATTTTACCAATTGTCATCGATTAACTAGAACTCTTACTACAATTTAGTTCAGCAACAAAATAACTTAATCTGACATAAGCTTATAAAGAATCGGGCAATACCAGCCCCATTAATTAAGCCAAATTTCTGTAAATTTCTATTTTTTAGAGTTTTATAAGAAATTCAGCAGCTGCAAATTTAAATGGACAAAATCAGCAATTGCCAAAGTTTCCGATAAACCCAGCTATAAATCAGCTTCATTCTGACAATACATCAGCACTCAGCCAACCTCAAAATCTACTCCGCGTATACTCGTCTTTATTAGGTAATTTTTATAAAAATTATAAATAAAATTAAAAAACATTAAACTTTTCACAAAATTATTTTTCACGACGTTGCTTTTACAAATTTTCAATGGTCCCAAAATCCCTAATGGTCCGATTTTTTCAGTGAAAAACTTTCTGACAATCGAGGCCCCATAATGGGGCCCCCATTACCGTGTTTTTTCTTCAAAACTCTTAATTTAAGCCTCTCTAACATCAGGGTTTATGAAGGTCTGATAAAATATTCAATTTCCACGAACTCAGTGGTTCAAATCGCTTAAAAAATAAATTTGGACTATGTTGTCTCATTTTCAGGCGATAGCAGAAACCAAGGAGGTTTTTGATATTCCGAGGTTGTAATTCTGAATGATTTAAAATCATTGATTTTGCCTAAAATCTCCGACTTATTTTCAAAATACGTGACTTTCAAAGTCCAGAAAGGACGTTATATCAATTATATTAGTAAAGTAAAAAAAATGAGTTTTTTGGTTTAAAAATCAAAAAGTTAGGTCTTGGAATTTTCATAATTTGATAAATTTTAGCTTTCGATGATGACTCAAACCAAAAATTATTGTAGATTCTTTTTCAACACAGTCAGTTGAAAAACGAATCTCAATGAGGCATCTGACCGGTGACAGCCTAGTTGGGACACATCAAAAACAGTGCAATTCCAGGGGTATACCGCTATATTAGATTCTTTACATTGAAAAAACAGAGTTTGAATGTAAAAATATTTCCCCTTTTGATGTCTTTTTTATTACAGACTCAGATTTTTTATACCATTTTATTTTGTCAATTGTCCGCCATCGAATTTATATTTCATTTTATTGACGCGGCCCGGACCAAACAGATACCTAACAAAAGGCATGAATAGCAAGTCATTGTATTTTTGCTTGATAAAATAAAAAAATGAAAAAATATCTGACTCTCTTGAAAATCGTAAAATTTAATGTCTCGTCCGGAACTCGGGACTCTTTAGTTAGTGAAATGGAAACAACAAAATGATGGTTTCTATTGAATGAATAGGATGAAACAAATGGGCAGAAAATAGGCTTTATATTTGATAATTTTATTATATGCATATTTATAAGGATTGTCGAAGTTTTTTTTTTGCGTTTGATGAATAGATTTTTTTCTGTCATTTATGATTAAATGCTCTATAAAAGTCATTAACATTCAATAAAAGTAGTACAATATAATTTTCTATTGCCGTTCTTTTTAAAAAATTATTCAGTCGAAGCCAGTTTTATAATAAACTAGGCCGAATTGTCATCAGAAATTAAAAATAAATTCATTTCGAGTTTTTAAAATACTTGGCTCAAATAGTCCAAAATTATAAAACCTACGAGTATTTTTTTTGAATCAGCTCAATCAGAGTTCTGCCTATGCATATCAAACGAAAAATATCACATTTACGATAATTACACAATAAAATTAAATAATAAGTTCATATCTCCTATTCACACATTTGTGAATATCCCGGCCCTACCACTGAAAAATACGCTACGTTTTGAACCAATCAGAAATGAGAAAAAATAACAGAACAAAAAAAATTATAACGAATCTTTTTTTCATGTTTTTATACAACCAATCTTAGCGCTTAGTTGATAAAAAGTTTAGGTTTTGGAAACGGTCATTTTCAAACTAACTCGGGTGACCCGAGTCGGGTCATACTAAAGGGCTCGTATTCTTGCTCTCATTCGCATAAACTACCCTAACGTTATCTTGCTCCCACTTTGACTGGAGATCACAGATCTTGGCGAAAAAATTGAAAAGTTGGAGCAAGAATACGTTTGCTTTTTCTTGAGCCAAATTTTGATTTCATTGGTGGTTATGATCGATTTTTCCGGATAAAGTTCGGTACTTAAATCCTAATAATCGGAGTGTATTCTGTATAAAACGTAGAACGTACTGCGACTCGATTAGCCATGTCGCGTAGCCGTAAAAGTTAATGTGGTAGATCACTAGACCCTATGCGCGGTTTCAATTGACTTTTCCTTATTTAGGAAATCCTTATTTAGGCTGTTCTTATAAGTATACGGTAATTCATTTTTTCAAGGTAACACGCTTTAACTGTTGATCTCAGTCATAAACATGAATAATGAGTTGTCATTTCTTGATTGTCTACTATCCTCAAATTGACCACAGCCACTTCAAATCTTACTAAAATAGGTGGACAGCTGTTTCATCAAGGTGATTTGCAAGCTCAACTTTTTACTTCGTAATCTCTAAAGCAAATTTTGATAATTTGCACGATTGCATGTTGAACCAACCGGTAAATGGAGTTAACCAGTAGCAAAAAATAATTCTTAAAAGTTATATTTGTAAACAGCTTGCATCGAAAAAGTTTATAAATACAAAAAAAATAGAACTGTTTTTTGCGTTTCAATTTTTTACTAAGAACCCTTAAAAAATTGCGCAAACTGTGGTTTTTGGCAATTTTGGCCACAAAAATTGAATTTTTAACATGTCGAATACAGTGGTTGCCCACTTGAAGCCACAATTTTAATGGTTCTATTTACCGGATACTAGAAGATAGTTTTTCGGGTAAAGGTTTCTCGGATTTTTGGTTAATTTTAAGAAAAAGCAAACTTTCCGGAAAATTTTTTAACTGACGGTCGGAAAATGCAAAAACCACTAAAACTTTTTAAAATATTTTAAGAAAAATCTAAATTTCACAAAAAAAACACTAAACTGGTGGTCGGAAAAATACAAAAACCTTATGTCCTGTGACCACTTATAACCCCCTTGACCAGTTAAAAAGATTTTTTTTTCTAATTTTTTATCGTCCTTAGTATATCTCCTATTCACACTTTTGTGGGATATTCACAAAAGTGTGAATAGGGGATATAACTAAAAATTTACTAAACTAGGTGGACAGCTGTTTCATCAAGGTGATTTGCAAGCTCAACTCCAAGCCCTGAATCAATCTGCCATAAATCCAACAATCCAAGCCACTGCGCAAACCAATCCATGGGGACAGAATAACAATGGGTCCCTAAGTCCCCCGTTAAATCTCCTCCAGAGTCCGGGAATTCATCATAATCCACTTTTGAGTCATAATCCCCTGCCATCACTTCAACATTTGGCTACGAAATTTGGGTTGTCTACAAATAATTTACCAAATCCCTCAATAAATCATCAACGACCACCGTTTCAGACCCCTTCGCCAAATTTTCAAAATGGAAATCAAGTTATGGGTGGCGAAAATGCAGCTCAACAAAACGGAAATACATATATGGTAAATTTTAAAATACAATATAGAATAGGGGGACCCAAAATGTCTCGGAAGATTTTTTTCCTCAACATTTTCGGATCATTATTTAGTTCGCGTAATGCATCAAAAATCGTACGGGTGTCACGTTTTTACTAGCAAATTTAATCCGGGGTAACCATAAACCGTGAGCGCTCATTGGACAATTTTGTGTTCGATAAATTCCTGTCCAATCAGCGCGCGCCATTTCATGTTACCACGGAATGAAATATGCCCGTAAAAACTTGACATCATGTAGATGTTAACCGTTGGTTTCCAGACTCAGTTGATCGGGCTATTTTGGAATCCCTCTGAATAAAAATTAAAAACCCAATCAATAAGTGAGACAGTAAATTTCAGTCAGAAAACAATAAACTGAAAATTAGGCTGTCATTTATTTTGAACCAGTCAAAAGTTGTATTGGAAACCACGACAGTTTAATCCAGAATTATTTTTGTTGCACAGAAAATCTAGTTATTTTCAATTAAATTTGCCTGATTACAAATGCGAGGAATAAAATTATGCTTAGTCAGACGCTGATGGGCTCAGATCGTTATATCTATTACGGTACTTGCTGGGCCTTTTATACCATTTTTCAAATATGGGTACTTGGTGTTAATTTTTGCTCATTTTAGGCAACAAAAATAACACCAAGTACCAAAATCTTAAAAGTGGCATAAAAAGCCCAGCAAGTATCATAATAGATATAATATAACTTATATTTTATAAAAAAATAAAATAGTTGAGCCACTCACTGTCTTAGTCAGGGGTCGGCAATACCTGTCCTTGTCCTCCTGTCCTGTCCTGAATTTTAGGATACCTGTCCTAGGACAGGAAAGAACATTTTAAACTTTGCCTGCCTCAGGACAGGACAGGACAGAAATTTTCAAAGCTTGTGTCGACCCCTGGTCTTAGTTAGCCCTTTTTTATCTTAGGCATTTTTTGAAGGCAAATTTTAACTGAAGGGAAATGAACGAATATAAAACTTTCCAAAAATTTTCTCGTACTTTTACGCCATTTTCAGGACAACCGAATCATTAATTTAACACAAGACAATGAAGAAAATGACAGGGTAAGAAAATTTTGATTTATTTTACAAAAATTCTTATTTTTCAAATTGATCAGTTTAACTAACAAAGCTGATACAAAATTTATCTAAACTCTCAGAGATAATAATCAGATTAATGCTAATAAACAATTGCGAGTTTTCAAAATTCTTACAGCCTGAGTTTTCTCGTTGACCGCGCTTTCTTTATTCCGTAATAATACTTGATGATTGGTCAATATCAAGAATAACTGTATCTGATTGGTTCATTTTTGCGGAATAAAAAAGTGCGGGCAACGAGAAACTCAGGCTGTATTTTTGAGAAAATTCCAGAAATCTTGGAATTATCTTGTCTAACGTTTTTTAAGAAAACTCTGAAATAGATTGACAAGTTTGAGGGCCTTATTAACACATTTTCGTGACATGTTATTCTATTTCGAGTAAATTTATTTTCTAGGATTCAAACATGAAAAATTTGGGAAATACAAGCCAGTCTGACTCCATTATTAATCGTAAGTAACAATTGTCTCTAATTTTCTCTAAAATCTATCCATCATCATCAACCTTTCTTGTCCCAAAACACAGAACACAACATTCTTAATTAAAAGAAATAATACTTTTGATCCGCCTATTATCTCAAAAAATTTCCCATGAGTTTGATTCGGCTCTTGAAATTCCAGAGAATCAATCAAAATCGTATAATGGTAGGGTTCACTGGTTTTGTGTAACGCATTTATTCAAAAACTTCAGAAGGGGTCGAAATTTTTGAAAAAAAAGAGTCGTATCGGATTGAAAGATTTGACAAAAATGAATCGTATCGGTAAACGCAGCGTAAAATTGTCTATAATCGAATCGATGGACTGAGGAATTTCATAAGCTTGGTCGGATCAAAAAAAAACGACCCAATCTACTCCGATATAATTCGATCTGAATCGATCCGATCTAATTCGATCCGATCTGATTCGATCCGATCTGATTCGATCCGATCTGATTCGATCCGATCTGATTCGATTAGATCCGATATGATTCGATCCGATCTGATTCGATTCGATCCGATCTGATTCGATCCGATCTGATTCGATTCGATCCGATCTGATTCGATCCGATCTGATTCGATCCGATCTGATTCGATCCGATCTCATTCGATCCGATCTCATTCGATCCGATCTCATTCGATCCGATCTGATTCGATTCGATCTGATCCGATCCGATTGAATTCGATGCGATCTAAATCTTCCGGCCCTTGCTATAAACCACTTTGAAGAAAATATTCGAAAATCACAAAAAAAAGCGACAAAATTATATATATCTTTCGAATAAAATCAGATAAATTTTTCGGTACGATCTGTTCCAATTGTTTTTACCCCTGATCTGAAAAAACAATTCAAATTAAAATGCCACAAAGTTTGAAGACATAACAGCATCGAGTCGGTGTCTAGTGTATCCGCCCGTGCTTTCTGTACCAAAATTGGCGAAAATAAAAAAATTTGATGCAGACCAATTTGGGTACACTAAGCACGACGCCACATCATCACTGAATGCTGCATCAGGTGGCTTACTTCATCTGTTTTATTAAATTTGTAAAATAATAGAAAATTTTCAATTTTTTAAAAATTCAAATATTTTAAAATTCAAATTTTTTTTAGGAAATCCCTTCGAAACGAAAATCTATCGTGAGCCTCGAAAATCTTCAACGGAACATATTAAGCGACCAATGAATGCTTTCATGGTTTGGGCCAAAGATGAACGAAGAAAAATTTTAACTCAATTTCCCGACATGCATAATTCAAACATTTCAAAAATTTTGGGCGCAAGATGGAAGGAGATGAATCCAGAGCAAAAACAACCTTTTTATGAAGAACAAGCTAGGTTATCAAAAGCACATATGCAGAAATACCCAGATTATAAATATAAACCAAGACCAAAACGAACTTGTATTCATAATGGCAAGAAAATGAGAATATCCGAGTACAAGGTAATGTCCGTAAGTAAAAAATAAGTATAAAATTTTTATAATTTACAGTTAGTGACTAATTAAAGCACTCTTTAGTTAAAGCACCCGTTTTTGACGAAAACTGTAGAAATGCTTTAGTCATCCACTGTATGAGAAACTTAACAACCACGTCGAAAAATGCGTGACATGATAAAAGTTGGAGTGGATCTCGATTCCGTTAAAACCGATTTTTCTCATAACAACTAATGGTTTCAGTTAAAAATCTATTTTTTCGAAAAATTATAACTTTCGACATTATGGACCATTTTGGTTCATGATTTATGGTGTCAAATTATTATTCAAATTTTTTTCATGTTAAAATTTGAAAGTCATCTCAAATTTTCTAACTAAAAATTATTTCATTTATCTTTAAATCGTCAGAGTAATTTAATATTGGAATAATACTTTCAAAATAGCCGTCAACATACTTTTCTGACAAATTAATTTTTATTTTATAAGTGAATCTTGAAAATGAGGGTGATCTCTATAGCGCGTGTTCGAATATCAAGCACCCTTACCTATTACAGTGGTTGACCAATTAAAGCCCTCCTACAGCTTTTGACAAAAGGGGGTTTCTAACTGGTCAGGGGGGCTTTAAGTGGTCATAGGCTAGGGGGGTCATAAGTGGTCAGGGTGTTTTGGTATTTTTCGACCACCAGTTAAGAGTTTTTTTGTGAAATTTTGATTTCTTCTGAAATAATTGGATAATTTTTGTGGTTTTTGAATTTTCCGGCCATCGGTAAAAAGCTTTTTTTTCGAAACTTTGATTTTTCTTAAAATTTAACAAAAGCCCCTCGCCCGAAAAACTATCTACTAGTACTCGGTAAATAAAACTACATGTATTTGAATTGTGGCATGTAAAGGTTTGATTATAAATGTTTGGGGTATCCGGTAAACGAATGCAGTTATCATCGGCAATAGGCAACGCACGAGCTATTGGTCAAAAGTCATGCCCATTGTCCACACTGTATAAAAGTAGTTTGAAATTATTTTGCGCTTATGTTTGTACCAATTCTAAAACCTTAATAAAAGGTCAACCTATCAGCGAGTACCAAAATTTTAAAAATCATACTGAATTTATCACTTTCCCCTATTAGGGAACCCCCCCTCCGCATTAGTTAATTTGCAGATAATTTTAGCTAAATAGGAGAAAATATATGGGGGGGGCTTAAGTGGTCAACTACTGTATTATATCCAAGACAATCACTTTCGAGATAACCCTCATTTTCAAGATACAGTTTGATTGGAAAAAGGATATACAGAATCTTCAAATACATGTACAATTCCTCAAATCTTAGTAAGTTACGAAGGAAACGGATTTTAACCAATCACAACGTTTTTCTTAATTGGAAACCAATACGCGTGGGTTTCAACTTGAGTTATACCTCGATAAATTAAAAAAACTTTGCGGATATTGTACATGTATTATTTTGTTAACGCAAATATCAGTAAGTTTGACTTTACTTGTAAACCTCTACGATTACCAACGATTGAAACACGCTCAATCTATATTTCATCACATTTTTATGATATTATTCAGGCTTTAATGCGACAAAAACGGTCGGAAATGACAATAAGTGGAGGTCAACCAATTTTCAACGGTCAATTTGCCAGTACAGAGTACATGCAGGACGCAATGGTTCTACCTCCAAGTCCTACTAACAACTCGAATTCTGATAAAAACAGCGACATGGTGAGTCAAGTCTTCGATTTGAAAAAATATGTTAGTTCAGCGATAAAAAATCATAATTAAATTCATGACTCTTAAATCTTAGATATATTCTTTAAAAAGGTTCCATTTCCCAACCAAAGTTTCTCTAAGAAGTTAATAGGGTGTCCACACCGTTTACACACCAACATTTTAGCATGATTTACTAAAAAAGGCCCCTCTTCCCGGATTTAAGATATTGAGAGAAAAACTGATATCAAATATTTAATTGGACCAATTTTTTTGTTAGTTTTTTCTATAGATGGGCTTGGTCATTTTGAGCCATCTCAGAACTAAATCGGATTAGTCGTTTCCAAAAGTCAAAATAATAACGTTGTTGACAGTGTCAACTTGACACCCTATTAACCAAATCAACCAGATCTTAAATTTTTTAGCTTATTTTGATTCGTCTACAACTTTGTTTCTTCTTCGCGTTCAAGACTTTCAAATTTTCATAAATTTATAAAATTTGGCCGATTTCGACCAAAAAAATTCTTCCAACAAATAAAATTTTCATAAAAAACAGTTGATTTCTGCAACCCGGGAAAATTTTTATTGGGTGTCTTGGGTTGGCAGTTTCGAAATACAATTTATATATCATTTAATGATTTGATGAATCAGCCATTGATGGCTATTCTTCTTCATCTTTAATTTCACACTTTTCAAAATAGGTGGTTATGCCATATTTGGTAATTAATAAACGCAAAACGACCTTTGATTTTTTCTGATAATTTATTAACATGCAAATTATACCTTCTTCAATAAATTAATATGTCGATCATTATCTAGCGCTAGTGCTGAGCTACTGTGGTTAAACATTACCATTTTGAGAGCCCAAACTCGAATATTTTAGTTATTTCGATAAATCACAACTATACATCAGACAAAGATTAAGACATTTTCAACAGAAGAAAGTAAATTTCTAAATTGAAATTTAATGTGTCTACAGACTTTATAAGAAAAGTTAGAAAATTTATTTGCCTAAATTAACACATTGGGTTATTGACATTTTTATAAAAGTGACATCATAAATATCCCAATTCGACAGAAACTGCACCATAATGTGTAACCCCCGCAATAATGCATACGATCTCTTTATTATGAAGATATATCGAAAATGATGCTCATCTAGCCGATTTGATTGGCCAGATACAGACTAATCAATGAGAAGAAAATTGTGGGTTAAAACTTACATGTTTTTTTTAAGACCTCAAATCACATTCTTAGTAAAATCGATTGTATTGGCATATTTTTCGTAAAACCAAATAGCAATTGTATTGGGGCTTAGAAAAGTGGGGCAGAATATTCGAAACAACGATATAAGAAAAACAGAAGTACAGTAGTTAAAATATCGGTATTATGCCGATACAAATTGGCAATAGTATAAATCATTGCGTGAGTTTAAGATTTTGGTGCGTTTTGGGTCAAACTAGGATATAAAATTTCCAACCCTCCTCGCATTCTCAATTTACGAAAAACCCTTACATTCGTTAATTAAAAAAGCTTAACCTGGTAAATTTGAATAACAAACTTGAAATACAATTTGAGACCAAATTACCGATCCGAAAGTAAATTTTAATTTAGGAATGTGTCATGGATTTGTCGCCAGCCGCCTCACCAGAGCTTGTTATAGAAGAAACTGGTCGAAAATGACTGATATGAAAAATCAATCGAGAAAATTTTTCATTAAAATTTGAGCTAACAAATTCAAATTTTAATCGACCTTAGAATTTTAAGGTAGTTCTACAGACATTTGCTTAAATTTATTTAAAAGTTCAACCTTCTCTTTATTATATGTCAATAAGTTACTTTTGGCTAAAATTGTATGTGGTTGGTCACAGTTCCTAAGTATATTAACTCGCCCTATCAATATTTTGTAACGCTCAAAAATGTTTTATTGAAAACTTAAAAAGGTTACTGAAAATTTCGAAATTCTTATTTATAGCTTAGCAAGACTTTTCTAGCATTTCCCTTTTGATATGTTTCAAGAATTTTGATGGAAGTTTATGCTCAGCTTTTGAATTAACTCATTGCCTACTTTTTTTAGGAAAATACTCGTAAAGTGAACTTTTGTGAATTTTTGTGAACTCAATTTGTTCACGAAACCAAAAATTATGAAAATAAATGTAAATTTTACTGTATAAGCTGTATCTGTTATGTTTCATCGGTGTAAATTTTTCCTTCTAAACTAATGATTGTTTTTTTTTGGCTGAAGCTAGTCACCACAAGTGAAAAAGTTCGAAAAATTCACGAAACAAATTTTTTTTTATAAAACTTCTAGTTTGCAGAATTTATAAAATCGTGCTAATGATCCGAAATTTTTATTTTCGAGGAATTACAAAACCTTGAAATCTGATCAAATTTTCAAATATAGAACCCGTATGAACTATTAAAACCGTTCTGTTTCAATAACCAATAAATTTGGTATAGTCACATATTTACCCTCATTACTGCCAAGAACACATCATCCAATTTTCAGATTTTTTTATTTCTGATTAGAGGCTATAAATCGCGGCAGTCGTGTTGATTTATAGGTCAAACAGGGTACTATTTTTGTACTTCTGTACCTTAGGATGCCCAGCCCACACCCTAAAAATGCTATCGCGGATCATTTGCTTCTTATAAAAAAAATCATAAAAGACACTTTTGAAAGGGTCTTATCACCTCGTTCTTCATCTCTTTCAACACTTTAGGCTTCGCGCTGAACAGTACATTATTTTTGTAGCGATAATTCCTCATTATTTTCTAACATATTTGGCAGTCCGTCTGATAGACCTTGTAAATTAATCAGACCATACGCCCCTATCATCGTGCTTTGTGTACAGTCATCACTACTTTCTGTAAATAGTTTTCGTTTAGGATCTTTTTACGAATATATTTATCTACCGTTACCTTATCAAATAAATAAAAACGCCAAGTTCACCACTTGAAATAATAAAATAAATTACTTTTATATTGGAGTCAATATAACTCACGACAATAATTAGCTAGTTTATTTTTTTGGTTATTATCGTTAGCTCAACCAGAATAAATATGTTAGAGCTCATTGAAATATTTTTTATCTATTTAAGAGGGTAGTGTCCAGCAAAATCGTTTGGCTGATTTTTTCATTTTTTACAGCCAAACTTTTTTGCTGGACACTACCCCCTTAACCCCCTCACACCCTTTGACTATCTAAAGGCAAAAAAATTTACGGGAGCCAAAACGGCGCAGAAATAACATCGTCACAGACCTATAATTCAAATATGTCAATGACATAATGTCATAGAGTTTGCAATTTTATTTCCAAAAATATTGTTGAAAATTATATATACGATGAGCCGTTCGAAAGTTTATTTTTTTCCTACTTTTTTTAGGATTTTCGTCAAAATTTCTAAAAAAATATTGTGTGAAAACGAAACCATAATATCGAAATTCTGAAGAAGCATGATTTTAGGACACGTATTTGAGGATTCTTTTGAAATAAGTTTATTTAATCTGCAGTCCCTATACGAAGAATAATTTTTCCACAAGTGATTTTATGAAACTCAAAATAATGAAAAAAAAAATATTTTTCAAAAAATTATTTTTCGAAAGAATTGAAGGGCAATTTAACCCAAATAGAGCCGACAAAGAACAAATCGATCAATATATAGAACATAAGGTGGTACTGATTTTGAGTTTTCAGCTGATCAGCAATATTTTTCACATTTTACTGCATATATTTCGACGCGCGGCGATATGAATAATTTGTTTTGTAAGCGATCAAGATATCAATTTTCAAATTTGAGACCAGCTTTCAATAGCTAAAGTTTCACTCCTAAATTTTGTAACTTATATGTCATTGTTAAAATGTATGGTTTTTCAAGAAATACAATGTGAATGAACCTCTCTTTTCTCTCGCAGTTATCTGGTTTACAAACTTCGAAATTTAAAAATGTTACGTGTTGTTCACTTAATTTTATCCTTGATCTCAATCAGTAAAAAATAAGTAAATTGATGTCTTTCCCAGTTTTCGCGTGATAAGCGTTCAAAGTATTGCCTTTAGATAGGCTTTTGGGTGTGAGGCGAAGTTCTCGTTTTTGGGTGTGAGGAAATTAAGGAAAGATTTGAGTTCGAGCAGCTTGAATCGAGCTTTCATCTTTGAAATCGTAAAAATTTGAAAAAAATCCAAACATAATAAAAATTTTTCCGCATTTTTCGACCAAAATTTTTTCTGTTTTTATTTTCAAATCTGTGGGTAAAACAAAAAAAATATTCACTTTTTTTTCATAGATGCCTACATATTTTCTGATCGCCGTTTGAAAAATCATAAAATCTTTATTTTTCATCGTTTGTCGACTTTTTTAGAAATATTTTGAAAATTTTCCGCAAATCAAGTCCAAAATTTTTTTTTATTCGTTTTTTGAATTCTGCTTAACCCTTGGAATCATAGAGCCGATATATCGGCTCAAGCTTACCTAAAACCTTCTCAAAAAGGCAAAAAAAATGTCACAGAATTGTTTCTTCAGAATACTGTGCGAGATATTTCTCAAATATCTCGTTTATATATGAGGCTTCGCGTGGCGGTAGAGAAATTACTAGACTCGCTTTATCAGCTCTGAGTCTACGTTTCACTTTAATCGTTTGATAATAGAATGTTCGGTTTGCTTATAGCTATTTGAATATTTTTGACAAGTGTCAAAAATATTCTGGATTATGTTGTGAATTTGATTCTTCTATCCTGAGATTATCGGGAGTAANTAGTTTGGCAGATAGTGCTCCCGGGTGTGACCCTACTTATGGCCCATCAGTCATAAACGTGCATAAAATCGGAATATATTTGATATTATGCGGTAGAGAAATTACTAGACTCGCTTTATCAGCTGTGAGTCTTCATTTCACTTTAATCGTTTGATAATAGAATGTTCGGTTTGCTTATAGCTATTTGAATATTTTTGACAAGTGTCAAAAATATTCTGGATTATGTTGTGAATTTGATTCATCTATCCTGAGATTATCGGGAGTAAGCGTATATTTCCAGACTTCACTCGAAAAAAAATAGAACCTTTATTTTTCTTTAATAAAATGAGAAAAAACGAAAATATTGTTAGCTTCTACAGTAGCGCATGAGATAGCTTCGACTCAACATCATTAAGGTTATTAATATTTTTAATTTTTAAATACTAGCAGTTTATAGACGTTATTCTCACTTTTGAAAATATTCCTTTATCACCTTTTGATTAATCTAAAAGATGTGGGCTGAAAAGAAGAGAATGCGGCCTCATGAGTGCTTAGAAGGGGTCTTAGGAGTGTTAGGATTGG
>SCLH01000567.1:87200-118685 GCA_004367855.1 Oikopleura vanhoeffeni | reverse complement strand
AAATTTGAAAATAGCCAGTTTTTAGGAAAGTGTTTTGTGCATGGTTGACACTCAAAACATAGATTAATTGGTAAACAGGAACAGATATTTTTTTTCAGAAGTGATATTTCAAAATTTTCAATTTTAAGTATTTCACGAAAATATTTTAATTATTAAAAAATTAATTTAAGCAAATGAAAATTGTCTACAAAGTCACTTGATTAGTATATCGACCCAGAAATAATGTCAAAAGTGTATTAATCTGCTTTTATAGGGAAAAATAACCATTTTTTATGAAAAATTATGGGCAATTATTTTCTTCAAAACAATCTAGAACAAAATCTAGAATTATTTTAGCTTTAACCCGCATAAAACCGGTATGATACCATGATATGAACATTTTTTATTGGTAAATATGACCTGCCTAAAACAATGCATCACATTAAAATTAACAAAATGTCTTAATCGAATTCCAGAAATTTCAATTGTTTTTAAGCAATAATTTTAAACATAATTATCGAATTTGACGCTTAAATTTGAAAATAGCCAGTTTTTAGGAAAGTGTTTTGCGCATGGTTGACACTCAAAACATAGATTAATTGGTAAACAGGAACAGATATTTTTTTTCAGAAGTGATATTTCAAAATTTTCAATTTTAAGTATTTCACGAAAATATTTTAATTATTAAAAAATTAATTTAAGCAAATGAAAATTGTCTACAAAGTCACTTGATTAGTATATCGACCCAGAAATAATATCAAAAGTGTATTAATCTGCTTTTATAGGGAAAAATAACCATTTTTTATGAAAAATTGTGATTTTTTCATCAAAATTTTAGACCTATTAAAAAAAATTATTTTTGATTGATCATATTTCTAAGCCAAAATTTTCAGCGCCAAAAACTACGTTAGTACCTATCTTATCAGAACTCAACGACCTTGCTATCGGGTACCTCATTTTTTGCTCGGGAGGCCTATAACTTAAGTTTCATTTATTTCCTGGAGTGTAAGTCTAGTTTAGTTGGCGATGAACCAAAGATTGTCTCGAGTCTTTCCATTGTTGCGGCCCAACCTCGAGCGAACTACCTTGTGCTTTCTGTAATCAGCATTGAAAAAATGCCTGTATCCCCTATTCACACTTTTGTTAATATCCCGGCCCTGATTAGGAAATGTAGTGTGTTTTTAAGTATTAGGGCCGGGATATTAACAAGAGTGTGAATAGGGGATATATAGGCATTTTTTCAATGCTGATTACAGAAAGCCCAAGGTAGTTGGAGTTTTTATTTTTTTTCGCATAAGGCAGTTCAAACGACATTTTTTTGCATCATGGTCCATAGGTTCAAATGAAGTAAAATATCAAAATGTGTAGAATTGAGTAATCCATCAAATTTTATCAAGCAAAAATTCAAAAAAGTAGATTTGGGAAAATAATCTTAAAAAATGACGTCATTCATGACGCTGTCAAAGTTATTTGTGATAAAAACCTTATACGCCCACGCGAATTCGGCAGTATGGGCACTGGGAGAATTGAAAATAAAAATCGTAAAATTGCGTAGGTTTCTTTCGGCGATATTGACAAATTCGGCGATATAGGGCCCCGATGTAATCAATGTTTGGTTTGTCTTTGAATCTAGAATTCTCATATTTGAAATTCAAAAAGTTTTCAACTTGTACTCTTTTAAATATATCAAAAAGAACATTTTTGAAGAGTTTGTTTGCTGTTGATCGACCCCTAAAAACTGATTTAGTTAGGTTGTCGTTAACCAGTTAGGAAGCGAGGACTGTACACTAACTTACCTTTTATGGAAACCCACTTTCGCTAAAAAAAGTGTTTCCATAAATGTTATGGTTTCCATTAAAGGTTTTGGTTTCCATTATGGTAATGGGAACCCATTATGGGTTTCCAATTACGAGGTATTTTGGCCAAATTTGAAAGTTTTTTTCAGCCAAAAATTTGGAAGAAAATGGTACTGCAGTGACCAAAATTTGTTTCGCCGTGTTGCCCCATTTCACCGACTGTCATTTTTTTTCAAGCCACTCTCAGTGACCAAAATTTTGAACTTTATTTGCTGAACAACGTAAACTCTTGTTCTGACGCATCATAGCCTATGATTCATAAGTGGGTCCAATCAAATCGCGAGAGAAGGGGATAAAAAAGGGGTGGGAGTGGATGGAATGGGAATAAAAAGGGATAGATTTAGGATGTCCATCCCCTCAGTTTCCATTCCAATCACATCCCCATCCATAACCCTGATTCAAGGTTAACAAATTAATTCCTAAATAACAGTGGGTTTTAATCAAAAGAGAAATTCTGCATTATGAAAATAGCGCCTTTCGTAAACTATGAAGGACAAAAGGCATGGTCTTATTAAGGGGGTACTGGTCGCTGGCTTTATGAGGCTTTTGGGGCTTCAAAAATGCCTCAAATTGATATGGGGTGATAACAAAGTGTACTACCGACCAAATTATCAAAAAAAATTCGAATTTTTCGCGTTTTTTTCAAAATGAAGTTCAAAAATAACGTTCGCTTCAATTTAACCAGTAAAACTTCAAAATACTATATGATTCAAATAGATTGTCCCAGTGAAAAAAGGCCGTTATTGTTAAGTGCCGTTATTGTTGTGAAATAATGATATTCAAATAATTTATGTGTTATATACCGTTTTTATTCAAACAGTGCTGTACGTGGCCAATGTAGAAAATAGATTAAAGCGGCGTGCAAACAACCACCTTGTACGTTTAGACCTATATTGTCGGCCGCCATTTTTAGATTAATTATTTCTTTGTGAAAACCCTGGTGTGAGAGCGTTCTTTTTCGAACTTTGAACATTTTTTTCGTTAATTAAACTAAATCTTTAATTGATATGACCAAATATATTTAGCTTTACAGTATAGAAAAAGTCTGAATTTATGCCGAGAACCTTAAGTTAAAATGGATAATCCGATTTCCGAGTGATAATTTTAAAATAGGTCATAAACAGNAAACTTCTGAGGAGCCGTTTTTTTCAATTTCGACCCCAAACTCAAAATATGATTTTTTCAAGGTCACTTTAAAAAATTTCCAAAAAAAATGTGCTTTGATTTTTTCGAAAGTAAGCTCATGAGAAAGCTGGGAAAACACTGAAGAGAAAGTTGGCTTACGTCAAGTCGAAATTTTGAAGTTTTAGTGGTAAAATTTAAACATACGCTATTTTGTACTTAATTTTGAAAAAAATACTCAGAAAAAAAATCGAAAAATCTCAAAAATTTCGAAAAAATTTTGGTTCTTATTTGGGTTCTTTTGTGCTTTTAAAACATAAACGATTGGTTTGGTGCATTTTTATAACATAATAACTGCAGAAAATGTAGGAACCACCATACCCTTAAGGAATTAAAAATATAAACGTTTGCAAGAATGAACACTTTATTCAAGATAATGAATAAAAAAAAATTCACATTTTTTTTCTTTCATAAATCACTCCGAAAAAATATTATTTTCATATAACCGTCACCTACACATTTACTTTTCCCACCGACAGACTCAATTTTCAATGTTATATCTCAAATTATTAGTCAATTAAATTTTTGAGATAAGCATTTCGAGCCATTTATGGTTAACTTATGGTGCTTACTCTTACCTTTTTATTAAAAAACTGTGTTTTAGATATTATAAGTTAAAATTAAAAATAATTATACATGTATGAGAAAGTGGAAACGGCAAAACTTTTTTGCGTATCATTTTTTTGAATAAGTTTAAATTTTAGCGGCTAATCTCGGTTTCTGATCGGTTCATTTTTGACCAGTCAAAAAGTGGCATTTACAAAAAATTTTGGATGTTTAAACCTCGAATTTTGAAAAATGCTCTAGTTTCCATAATAGGACAAACCTCGGGCAGTCTATTTTAGCCCTCCATAAAATATTACGTTCAGTACAAAATTGTTTTTTTAAGTTATCAGCTACTGCCTTAAAATGATAACCCATTTTTAAATTGCCTATGTTTAAGTTTTTATTTGTAAGCAGTAGCTGACAATTTTTACAAACTTTTCTTGTACTAAGCGTGATAATTTTCCAAGGGCTTCAAACGTAATTTAAAAATTGTTTAGCAGCAAAAATTTTGCCGTTCCTACCTCCGAGCATTTCCAAGTTTCGTTTTTCAACTGAAATTCAGTTACTGAATACAACTGTGAATTGCATAAATATCGGCGAAAAAACTTTGATAAATTTCTTTTAATTTCAAACAAACAAGATGAGTAAGAAAGTATGCCTTTTTGCTGTTTTCAAATCATATATAAAATAAAATTTCATCTCGATAATGCATTTATTGTCTGGTGAGCAATTGATTAATTACACCAACATTCTTAAAATTAAAAAATTGCTACTAAGAATAAATTTTTGAGAAATTATTTTGTATGCTGAACCATTTTTGTTTCCTCACGCAATTTTTTCATTGTCAGAACACTGCCTCAGAAGGAGTTCGTGCTTTAAATAATCTATGTGAGACGGTTGAACAATATGAAAACGCCAATTAAAAATTCCTGAGAAATCATCTGAAGCCCAAAATGGAAATCCTCGAAATTAATTTCTCTAAAATGTGACCTTTGATAATTTTAATAACCGGTAAGTCATCTAAAAACCAGCGTTAAAAATTCAACTGTTAAATATTTATTTTTCTTGTTCCACCAATATCAATAATTTTTCTGCATTATTCAAGTTTAAGCTGCGTTGTTAATAATAAATCAAACTCTGCTTCTTTCCGATTACTTGACAGACAGTATCAGAAGTATGTTGCCGTCGATGAGTACCTTGCACCTTTTTATTATTAGCGTCATTTTTGATAAAAGGGAGATATGAAATTTTAAACATGAAAATGAGCGTTCGAGATTTTTTTTTGTAATTGGAGTAAAAATGTAAGTGATATTCAATTAAGAAGATTGGTGGGTGATTCCAGCAATGTGAGCTTTTTTGAGACCAAAATATCTTCTGTGAGGATTGGGTCAACATGTTATATTTAAATTTTATAAATTGAGTAAAGTTTCTATCTACGCTGAAATACAAAAACATATGACAATCAGTCACGGCCCGTGAGTCACGGGTCTGAAATAATAATTTTTTGAAAATTTTCTAAAACTTGAGTCAAAAATTTTTAAATATTTTATTCCGAATTCACTGTCAAAAATGCTAAAAATAAGTGAAATTGTTTTTTATGATATATCCAGTGTTTTATGCTTTCCAGTTAACAATCGACTTTGATGTTCTAGAAATTTAAATGTAATAATATGTCATTTTTTTAATTGCAATCGATTCGTCAGGTGCTGAAAAGCTGGTTACAAGCTAAAAATGACCAAATTTAAGATCGTAGCTACGATCGAAACTACGCGTAGTTTGAAATAACTACTACACTCACAATCACATTGAAGGTGTTGCTAGTCGCTAAATGATTTTCATGAAACAAAATAAATCTTTCAAAATAAAAATGAAGAAAATTTTCTAGCACTACTTTCATGAGTTTGACAATTTTTCTGATATCTCGTTCTAGTATGGCCGTAAAATATTTTTGTAATCAAGAAATTTGCAACTCATGTGCAAGGTCAGGATTTGCCAGTTTTCCGGCTAAGGGGGTTATAAGACGCTAGCATATATATTCACGAAAATCATTTATTTATTAGGGGGCAACAGTTATTTGCAACTTTTTATGCTGGGAATGTGTGCAAACAGAGAAAAACTAAATTTTTCTGAAGATCTTGATTGTAGATGGCAAAGTGATAGCATTAAAAACAATTCTGCGCCATATTTCTCAGCACCAAAAATAACGTTCGCACCTTAATTTTCAAATTAATACGACCTTTTTATCAGATACCAGATATTTTGCTCGGGAGGCCTACTTATGACCCACTTTAGTAGATTTTGATTCACTGGCAAACCCATCACTAAGAGTATTGAAAAATGTTTCTGAAATAGAAAAAGAACGTTATAATTTACCTTGTATTATTCAATTATCTCGGAAAGAATGTTGCGAGTTATTTATGAATGCAGAAAACATACAGTCAATGTAAGCACAATTTCAAATCTACTGTAAATTTTATTTTCAAGGTTGCTTAATTCTTTATGGTAATTAAATTAGTAGACTTTTGTGTTGCGTATTATTTTCTGTTTGGAAAATATATCTCAAATCTTCAAAAACTGCATAATAAAAGTAAAAAGAGGGGTTGCTAAAGGCTGTTATCGGTTTTTCAACATTGGAAATCTCTGATAGTTATGAAAAAATGAAAAAGTAAATTTCGTTCAGAATTTTTCAAAGATCAAGAAAAAATGTTCGAAATTTTCGAAAAAATGACATCTTCTGATTGGCTAAAAATCGACTGACTCCGAAAAGAAAAGTAATGTTATCAGCGTATTCTCGCGAAGTTTTCGTTCCAACGGAAAAATTCATTGTCTCATTTGTCAACTATTTTTGAAGTTATCAACACTTTAAATTTGAGAAAATGTCTTTTTTTCACGAAAATAACAAGTTTTTTGCACAAAATGCCTTGAAATCGTTTTGCGGAGCTGTGTGAAGTTCACTTAAATAATAGGTTTTGCAGAAGCACACTTACTCCAAATAAAATTATTTTGAAAAAAAATGCTGCTTAGATATATTTTTAACTTTCAAATGCCAAGAAATACTTTTGCGGACATGTTCAAAATACTTTATAAAAACACCTTTGTTCAGGCGCACACAGTCCATATGAAATTAAATTTGAAAGAAAAATGCTTGAATAGATTTTTGACATTCGAATAGCAAAATTTTATTATAATTAACTACAATTAATTACCAAATAACTTCGTAAGTTTATTTTCAACAATAATATATTTTTGTTTATTTACATTTTGTATGACAAGGAGATCATTTTAGATCATGAATTTATGCATTTCAGAGATATTCATTCTGAACCAATCAGAAGCCTGGATTTATTAAAATCACCAAAAATTATACAAATTTGATAATCCAGGTCAAAAAATACTACTGTAGTTTTTTTTATACCATAGAAAATACATGCCTTCATCATTTTTGTATTTACATAGCCATTCAAGCTATATTTAATGAATTGGCAAAGAAAACAAGTATGAATATTTTGAAACTCAGAATTATAAAACATGAAAAATAAATTTAAGCAGCATTTTTTTAAATTAGTCTTCAACCCCAACCAAAACTAGAGTTACTGACCATCAAAATGTTTGCAATGACGACAACTCCGCAAAACGTTTCCTTGCATTTTTTTAGATATTAAATCTACGCCTACGCAAAAATGAAATTTTATTTATTTAAAATGGAATTTTCGGTCAAAAATATTCAGATATAATTGACCCAAATATAACTTCGTATCGACCAACCGAGGAAGTCGAAAAAGTCCGATAACAGCCTAAAAAGCAACCGTTGCTTTTAAAAAATGCTGCTCGATATCCATTATATAAACCCCAACAAGCGCACGATATTGCATTTGGCTTGAAATAATTCTTGAATTTATTTCGAAAATTCCAAGCTAAATAATGAGCAAATTTTGGAACTTTTTGCGAATAGATTATTATTATTTATAATTTCCTAGAACATATCAACAAATCAGATACCGTAGGCGAACAAAGTTTTGTCGGGCCTACATTACTCTAACCCGAGTCGGGTTACCCGACATTAAAAAAACTGAAAGAAGTTTATTATAAACGATTATCATCTTTCATGTAGTCTTCCGAGATTTGAGATATACTCTCACTTGCTTAAACTTTTATCAAGTTTAGATACTAAGCCATGTATTCGAGAAAGCCTTCATAATTACGGAGAAAAAACAACTACAGTTATGTCCATTTTTGCAAAGAATATCGAATTCGCTTTAAGTTTCAGAAGTCAATGCATGGACAGGTAAAAACTCTAGCTGAATTCGAGCTCATCAATAATTGTTTTCAAGATTCTTGAACTAAGAGACTCTTGAAAAGAGCATTTATTCTTAAGAAAGCATATTGATTTCCAATTAGGTACTAGTTACTATATTTCACCTAAAATGATAAAATTTTACAAAAATGATATTTTCTAGATCTGGCGCGCCTGAAAGGGAAATAATTTATTTTCTAAAAATTATTTTTTGATAAATAAAAAGTTAATGACCTTTTTTATTTAATTCACCTAGTTAACCCTAGACTCATTTGAGTATTGATATCCCCAGAGGCATGAGAGCCACTTTTTTGGGCTTGACTTTGAAGTCATATTATGGGAAAAGTTAAGTGTTAGGGGTTAATTGGTGTGAAATCATTGAGATAAAGGATAGACTCAAATTTTAATTATATTAAACAATTAAATATTAATCACTTCATTTCCGCTGTGAAAAGTGAAGTTAACTCAAACTGTTTTCCACAGAAAACCATACGATTTTAATAATGAAATGCTAGTAAAATAATTAAGTGAAACCTATGTTCCTTAACCTGGTCTCCGATTCAAAATACCTAATCGGGTTCGTCTATAAAAGATAATTCTCACCTCTGAAATGATGAATTAGTGATGAACAATCTGCGCCTTATATTTCCGCCCCGCTTTCTCATTCATGAGGCAATTTTTCTGTTTTCAACAAAAAGAAATAAAAAAAGTTCTACATTTTAGTAAACATTATATTATTTTTTTAAAGATGGTCAAGACGAATTCCTAAAAACTGAGTATTTAAGGGGATGTGGGTGCTTCCAGTACTGTGCTGGGGGAAAATAAGGCGTTTTTAAACTCAAATCTTTTGTGAGAATTGAGTGACGTTTATTTTCCAATTGTATATTGTAGTCCGTAACCTTGAGAATGAAAAACTGATTCTTTCTAGAAAATATTATCACTCAACCTTTAAATGCATAAAACATAATTGCTGGTATTTCTTTTCATTGAAGTATACCGTCATATCCACGTATCCAAAATCACATAATGCCGATATTATTGATCAGAAAAAAACTCTCTACAATTAAACCAAGCATATTTTATAATTCATCTTAATTCGCCGAAAATATTTTTGAAATTCCTTGCTATAGTTAAATATAGGCAAAATGAAATTATTTTACAAAAAAAAGATACCTCACGAACGGCACATGCGATTCTTTTCTCTTTTTCATAAATTCTTCCTCTATTATCTTTATAAACTTTTAAACCAAGCAAATTTTAATATTTTTTTTAATTTCTCGACATCACTATTCATGCTGATTAATGCGCGCCATTTTATATGATTAGGCTAAAAATTGAAATAGTGAAAAGGCGCAAAAATCTGAACAACTATCATATTGAAATACTTTCATTTAGAATTACTTTTTCTTGCGAGTTGTTTTTTTCATTCTGAAATGATACCATATCTAGAATTATTTTCCGTTTTATGCAAGTCCGAAACGATATTTTTGGAAATTTTCTAGAATATTGGTCAAAAAGTTTCCAATTTTATTTTGGTCTGAATCTCCGTGAAAATTGATCACTAATGGGTTATTTTGTTTTTGATCATCTGTCATTATCGGGCATTTCAGTTAGCAAGCGATTCAATGTTCTAGAAAAAAATATCCAGAAATAAATTCGGTGTTTTTTTTAATTGCAAACGATTCCCGAGGTGCTGGATGGTCAGATGCAATTGAAAAATATCGAATTTGCGACCGTGGTCGAAAATAACTACTGCACCCACAATCCCCTTAGACCTTGTTGTTTTAAAATTAAATTGTGAGATAAAGCTAATAAAGAAAATTTCAGAGAAATCCAAAAAAAAGTAGGGTAAAATTATTTCGAACGGCTCATCCAAAAAAAAATTCTATCATTTTTCAGAAATTAATTGCTAACTCTATGGGCGATTGAACCTTGAACTTCAATTTCGATTTTTGTGTCCTTTTCGGTCTTTTCAAAAAAATGAAAGCCTTTTATGGCTCTATGAGTCTAGGGGTTAACTTTCTCTTATTCAAAAAAGAATTCATCTATTTGAGATGGTACTTAGTAGTGGTTTGAGTTGTACTTAGTAGTAGTAGTAAAGTTGTACTCGGTAGTGGTTTGACATGTCTCTTCACCTCAACACTCGAGCGCGCAAGCAAAACATGACAAGGCAGAATCTACGCGTGACCAGTAAAGAAGAGTATAACTTATACGGTATAATTTATACACGTCAACAACAATTTATACAAAACATAACAAGACACATAATATACCAGTTGCAAACGGTTTAGTTATAAAAAAATGTTGGAAGCGCTGGCGCGTGTAATGAGTGAGTAAATTATCGTCGTCAAAAATGCAGGTAATGACTCATTGAAGGAGATAACGATGCAAATTGTATGCACATTTGATATCATATCTAATCCGGAGGACTATTAGTAACGCTAAGCTTGATTTACTAAAAGTCTTCGATTTAGATATGAATATCGCTGATGAAGAACAAACCTTAGTCATCTCAGGGTCTTTCAGGAAGTTTGGTGATCGAGTAGTTTCGTCATCGGAAAATTCGGTGAATCGAAAGTTTAGTATGGGTAGCACGTCCACCAATCGATTTTCGGCCAAAATCGACCACTCGGGTAGATTTGTCACATATACTGAATTAGTGCCAATTTTATTGCGCGTTTAGTGATGAAAATATTTTTTTTCAAAACTCAATATTTTTCTTCACAAATGATATTTACTTGAAAACAAGCCAAAATTTGGCCAAAAATGACGTTTTCCGAGTATAATAAGTTTAAATAAAACCTCTGATATAGTTCCCTAGAGACTAATTTATTTTTTTTAACAGAAGATCGTAAATTGCTTGACTTGAAAAATAATGTCTCTGGGTGCGGCTAGGTGCGGTTCGATTTTTTTTCATTTTTTTAAATTGGCTGAAACGTCTGCAAAAAAAATTTTCAGGCAAATTTTATTTTTCCAGTTATAGCAAAATACTCGGAAAAAATTTCAAAAAATTCCCAAAAAGTGTAATATGACACATCATATGAGATGTATGTACCAAAAAACTGGTACTAACTAAGTTCAACAAGGCGGTTAATTTGATAATAAAATAATTTTTTGTCGGATCAAACGGGCATCCCTTTTTTCTCACTTTTACGTTTTTTTCTCGAAATATCGAGGTTTGGGAGCCAAAAAATCATAATTTTGAATTTTTTATTTTTTTTTTCCAAAAAGTGTGTTAACTTCATTCATAACTGACGTTGACTCAAAAACTACCGATTTGGCATCTGTTTTATATTAATTAAATACTGAAAAAATGAAAAATCGCTATATTTTTGATCACGTGACTAGCAAAAATTTTGTTCATAATTTTTTTTTCCATTTTGCAATATATTATTCACCCCCAAGAAGTTTGCGAACAACCACCCATTATTTCTATAAGTTCGAAATTAATGGTGGACGTGCTAAGTATGGGGCAGGTAGGTCATCGGGAACTTTTTTCATCTGAACCTTCAGTGACTGAGAAATCCTACATCGGAAAATTTGGTCATCGGGAAACGTTATTGGGAGCAGGGATCGGCAGAGTTTGCTCTGCTCTTCTTTTTAAGAGCAGAGCTGACTTTTCCAAATATCAGAGCTGACTTTTCAACAATACCAGAGTAGAGCAGAACGGACCTTTGAAAAATCAGGGTAAAGCAGAGCAAACGTTTTAGAATCAAAATTTTAAGACCAGAGCGGACCCAATTTTCAAAACTCTACTTTGAGATTGCGTTTTATTGGCGTTTTTCAAAATGAGAATTACAGGGGAAGGCCCAGAATTGGCGAAAGTTTTGTTTCAAATGCAATATTCGTAGGGTCATACCCAGGAGTAAAATCGAGGAGTAAACTAACAATTATATTAGTATATGAAAATAGGTGACTGATACAGAATTAAAAAAAAATATATCGAAACGATGCACAAGTGTCTGGCCTACGTCAAAGTTTGTCCGCTTTGATTCATACCTTGGTAAATCAAAGTATAAATAAATAAGTCAAAATTTAGATAAAAAAATCATGATTTTTTGAAAAAAAAAGGTTAATTTTTCTCTATAAAAGCCGATTATTACACTTTTTTATTATTTTCAAATAACTATGGTAATGAAGTATAACTGAAGTATAATTTTTGATTGCTTTAATTCACTTTTATGATGAATAAATTTTGCATGGGATAGTTGAAGTTGAAAATTAAAAAATTTCACTCCCGAGAAAATAAACCTGCCCCTAGAAACCAATAATTTTTTTATTTTAACTGCTATGCATGCATAAAACACTTTGCTTAAAACTGGCTGATCTCAGATTTTTATTTAATGTCTAGTTCGAAAAAAAAATTCCGGAAGTAAAACATAGGCGAAAATCCTCATAAATCAACTCCTCGTAATACTGGAACCATACATACAAAATAAAATTCAATTATTATATGGAAACCAAACCAAAATTTTTTGATATGTATTGGAAATTGAAGTTTTCACAATTTCGTCCTGTTTTTTTCTTAATTAAGTTAAAAAATGAGCCCGGAATCGGCAGAAGGCCGATTAAGGGAGATTTCATGTTTTTTATATACTTTTATTAGAAAATGAACCCAAAATTGGCCGAAGGCCGACAAATGGGGATTTCATATTTCAATTTAATTTTGTTAAAAAATGAGTCCAAAATCGGCCGAAGGCCGATAAGGGAGATTTTATGTTTTTTATCTAATTTTGTTGAAAAATGAGCCCAAAATTTTCCGAAGGCCGAAAAGGGAGATTTTATTTTTTTTATTTAATTTTGTTGAAAAATGAGTTCAAAATTGGCCGAAGGACGATATAGGGAGATTTTATGTTTATTATTTAATTTTGTTGAAAAATGAACCAAAAATTTTCCGAAGGCCGAAAAGGGAGATTTTATGTTTTTTAATTAATTTTTGTTGAAAAAGAGGCCAAAATTGGCCGAAGGCCGATAAAGGAGGTTTTTGTGATTTATATTTACATTTGTTGAATAATGACCCGAAATTGGCCGAAGGCCCATAAAGGGAGATTTTATGTTTTTTATTTAATTTTGTTGAATAATGCGCCCCAAATCGGCCGAAAGCCGATAAAGGAGGATTTTGTGATTTTTTATTTAATTTTGTTGAATAATGAGCCCCAAATCGGCCGAAGGCCGATAAAGGGAGATTTTATGTTTTATATTTAATTTTGTTGAATTATGCGCCCCAAATCAGCCGAAGGCCGATAAAGGGAGATTTTATGTTTTTTATTAAATTTTGTTGAAAAAAGAGGCCAAAATTGGCCAAAGGCCGATAAAGGGGGATTTTGTGATTTTTATTTAAATTTGTTGAATAATAACACGACATTGGCCGAAGACCGATAAAGGAACTTTTATGTTTTTTATTTTATTTTGTTGAATAATGAGCCTCAAATCGGCCGAAGGCCGATAAAGAGAGATTTTATGTTTTTATTTAATTTTGTTGAATTATGCGCCCCAAATCGGCCGAAGAGAAACTTGACAATTTTTCTTCAGATTTGACAATTTTTATCAAAATTTTAGTTTTTTTACAAATAAAACAATTTTTCTAAAAAATTCGACAAATTTTCAAATTTGACAATTAACTTTAAAATTATTTTTTAAAAGTAAATCTTTTCAAATTTGATAATTTCTTGATAAATAATGTGATTTTTAGTTAAAATTGGCAAATTTTATCAAGAAATCGTCAAATTTCAAAAAAATTTACATTTAAAAATAAAAATCTTATTTATTCGTCAAATTTTCGAAAAAATTGTCAAATTGGGAAAAAAAGTCAGATTTAAATACGAACTGTACAAATTCTGAAAAATTGTCAAGTTCAAAAAAAATTGTTAAAATTCAAAAACCTTGTCAGATTTATTGAAAAATTGTCAAATTTTGAAATAATTGTAGAATTTTGAAAAAAATAGTCAACTTATAAATTTATTTGTCGAATTTGATATGAATTTCAAATTTTTGAGAAATTTGTGGAAAAATTGTAGATTTTCATTAAAATTGTCAAAATTTTAAGTAAATCGTGAAATTTAAAATGAATGTGTCGAATTTTTGAGAAAATTTGTCAAATTTCTAAGAAATTGTTAAATTTAAAAAACAGTTGTCAAATTAAATGTTTTTTTTCAATTTTGGGCTCATTTTTCAACAAATTTGAATCTAAACATAAAATCCCCTTCTATCGGCATTCTGCCAATTTATGGCTCATATTTGAACAAAATTAAATAAAAAACATAAAATCCTCATTTGTCGGCCTACGGCCGATTTAGGGCTCATTTTTCAACAAAATTAAATTAAAAACATAAAATCCCCTTTTATCTGACTTCGACCGATTTTGGGCAAATTTTTCACCAAAATTGAATAAAAAACATAAAATCTCCTTTTATCGGCCTTCGACCGATTTGGAGCCCATTTTCGACAAAATTCAATTAAAGACATAAAATCCCCTTTTCTCGGTCTTTTATTAGGCTTATTTTGGGCAAATTTTTCAAAAAAATTAAATGAAAAACATAAAATCCCCTTTTATCGGCTTTCGACCAATTTGGAGCCCATTTTTTAACAAAATTAAATTTAAGACATAAAATCCCCTTTTCTCGGCTTTTCATTTGGCTGATTTTGGGCTAATTTTTCAACAAAATTAAATAAAAAACATAAAATCCCCTTTTTCGGCCTTCGGCCGATTTGGGGCCCATTTTTCAACAAAATTAGATGCTTTTCAGTAGATGCTGAAAATCAAGGCCCGATCGAAGGATGATTTTGAGGCAAAATCTCTCAAAATGGGCTACGAAATTGTTCCTACTAATACCCTCTTAATTAGTTTTAGCCCAAGACCACCTTAATACCTAAAACCCTTTTAATTAATAAGATTCCTTAACCCCCTTATACCTCATACTGTATTAGTAATATCCCCTTAATTAATTGCACGCCAAACCCCCCTTAATAATATCTACCTTGCCCCTTGGTTTGTTCGAGCCAAAACCTTTTTAATATTTTTACCCCCTCATAACTCCTAAATTTGTACCGAAACCCCCCCCCCTCAATTTTTTGTGCCTATTAACCCTAAAAAAATTAGAGCAGACCAGAGCATTAAAAAACTATTTTAGAGCAGAGCAGACCAGAGCAAACAAAATTTTATTTGTCTTTAGAGCAGAGTAGAGCAGCCAAAATTTATTTTCGGTTTAGAGCAGAGCAAACCATTCAAAATATGCTCCTAGAGCAGAGCAGACCAGATCGAACCGAAAAAAATTTGATCCTAGAGCAGAATGGAGCAGAGCAAACGATTTCAAAATATCTGCCAACCCCTGATTGAGAGTACGGTATCGGCAATAGGATGGGTGAACCTGAGGAAAGAGGATTTTGAAGGTCTCTAAATAACCAAACGATAGATAAGTGAATTTGAAAGAAAAAACCTTCTTACAATTTTTCCAAAAATGGCTAAAATGACCAAAAATCGTGTTTTTCGGTAATTTTTTTTCAGTTGAAAATTATTTTAAATATTTTAGCCACGTATAGGCTAGTATTAAAAGGTGTTTTAGCCCTAACACTGGAGTAGCTAATTAAAAAAATAAGTTCCGTTTGCATGTGGAAAATAAGAAATCTTGATTTTTCTAGGTCGAGCTTGACTGATTTTCACAATATTATTATTAGTAGGCCTCATGAGCAAAAATTGAGCACCCAATAAAAAGGTCCTATGAACTTGAAAATATCGGATTTAGGGTAGTTTTTAACGCCAGAAATTTTGGTCAAAAAATTTCGTGACTCCGACCACTCGGCGGCGCTGTTTAAGGTGGTCAAAAATCGTTTTTTCAACAAAAAGCAAAATGTGCATTATATTTTGCAATGCTCACTCACTTTTTTGGGTAGAGCGTGAAATTCTGCTCTAGGTTGACATTTAAAATTTCATGGAGGACCATGATCACGTGGTGTAGCACCGGCAATGGAGGTGCCCGAAAACTCGAATTATTACAAATCAAAGATTAAGGTTGCTCAAAAGATGCGCAAGCATCGATTTTGTGTAAACGGTATTAGCAACTTTTGGTCTCAAATGACCACAGGTGATAATAAAGGCGATCGATGATTTGGTGGTGTAAACAACACCCCGGTATTTAGCATTTATAGGGAATGTAACATTTGAAATAAAGAATGATAGCCATTAAAAATGAAATTTTCTGGAGATTCATTTTTACTTACTTTTCGTAGAAAATTTCGAAATTTTTGCTGATTGGTTAAAAAATAAATGTGCTTTAAGGGTATGGTGGTTCCTACATTTTCTGCAGTTAATATTTCATAAAAATGCACCAAACCAGTCGTTGATGTTTTAAAAGCACAAAACAACCAAAATAAAAACAAAAAAATCGAAATTTTTGAGTTTTTTCTATTTTTTCTGAGTATTTTTTTTTTCAAAATTGAATGGAAAAATTACGTTTGTTCCGACTTGACCTTTCAAACTTCAAAATTTCGTCATGCCGTAAGCCAACTTTCTCTTCAGTGTTTCCCCAGCTTTCTTTTGAGCCTACTTTCGAAAAAATCGAAGCACATTTTTTTCCGGAAATTTTTTCAGGTGATCTTGAAAAATTCATATTTTGAGTTTGGGGTTGAAATTCAAAAAAAACGCTTCCACAGAAGTTTTATATTGTTTTGAGCTTCCTTTTGCAAAAATTTGAGTGAATTTTGAAATATAACTTCAGAGNCTACTGCCACCCAATCCCGCTTAAAACCTTGTTGTTTTAAAAAAATTCGTGAGATTAAAGCTAATAAAGAAAATTTCAGAGAAACAAAAAAAAGTTAGGGTAAAATTATTTCGAACGGCTTCTCAAAAAAAAAAATTCTATCATTTTCAGAAATTAATTGCTACTCTCATGGGCGATTGAACCTTGAACTTCAATATTCGATTATTTTTGGTCTTTTCGGTCTTTTCAAAAAAGATGAAAGCCACTTTTTAGTGGCTCTATGAGTCTATGGGGTTAACTTTCTCTTATTCAAACAAAGATCATCCTATTTGAGAGTGTAACTTAGTAGTGTTTGAGTTGTACTTAGTAGTAGTAGTAAAGTTGTAACTCGGTAGTGGTTGGAACCATGCTGGTCTTCTCACCTCAACACTCCGAGGCGCAAGCCAAACATGACAAAAAGCAGAATCTACGCGTGAACCAGTAAAGAGAGTTATTAACTTATACGGTATAATATATACCAGTCAACCAACAATTTATACAAAACATAACAAGACACATAATATACCAGTTGGAAAAGGTTTAGTTATAAAAAAATGTTGGGACGCGGCGCGTTGTAACTGAGTGAGTAAAATTATCGTCGTAAAAATGCCAGGTAATGACTCATTGAAGAGATAACGATTCAAATTGATGACATTTGAATAATAACGGACAGATTTTTTGTATAGTAAATTGTGATTACAAATATCTTCGGATTAGTTGTGGAATGTTATTCGCTGAATGAAGAACAAAACATTAGTCCATTCACGGTCTTTCAGGAGTTTGCGTGATGAGTAGTTTCGTCATCGGAAATTCGGTGAATCTGAAAAGTTTGTATGGGTACAAACGTCCACCAATCGATTTTCGGCCCAAAATCGACCACGGGGTTAGATTTGTCACATATACTGATTAGTGCCAATTCTTTATTGCGCGTTTAGTCGAATGACAAATATTTTTTTCAAAACTCAATATTTTCTTCACAAATTGATATTTACTTGAAAAACAGCCAAAATTGGCCAAAAATGACGGGTTTCCGAGTATATAAGTTTATAATACTAAACCTCTGATATAGTTCCCTAGAGACTAATTTATTTTTTTAAGAGAAGATCGTAAATTGCTTGACTTGAAAAAATATGTCTCTGGGTGCGGCTAGGTGCGGTTCGATTTTTTTTCATTTTTTTAAATGGCTGAAACGTCTGCAAAAAAAATTTCAGGCAAATTTTATTTTTTTCCAGTTATAGCAAAATCTCTGCGGAAAAATTTCAAAAATTCCCAAAAAGTGTAATATGACACCATCTATATGAGATGTATGCTACCAAAAAACTGTACTAACTAAGTTCAACAAGGCGGTTAATTGATAATAAAATAATTTTTGTCGGATCAAACGGGATCCCTTTTTTCTCACTTTTTACGTTTTTTTTCTCGGAAATATCGAGGTTTGGAGCCAAAAATCATACATTTTGAATTTTTTATTTTTTTTTCCAAAAAGTGTGTTAACTTCATTCATAACTGACGTTGACTCAAAAACTACCGATTTGGCATCTGTTTTATATTAATTAAATACTGAAAAAATGAAAATCGTTAATTTTGATCACCGGACTAGCAAATTTTTGTTCATAATTTTTTTTTCCATTTTTGCAAATATTATTCACCCCCAAGAAGTTTCGGAACAAGTCCACCCATTATTTCTATAAGTCGAAATTAATGTGGACGTGCTAAGGGATGGCAGGTAGTCATCGGGAACTTTTTTCATCTGAAACTTCAGTGACTGAGAAATCCTACATCGGAAAATCTTCGGCATCGGAAAACGTGAGTTGGAGCAGGGATCCGGCAGAGTTTGCTCTGCTCTTCTTTTTAGAGCAAGAGGACTTTCAAATATCAGAGCTGACTTTTCCAAATACCAGAGCTGAGCAGAACAGACCTTTGAAAAATCAGGGTATAAGCAAAGCAAACGTTTAGAATCAAAATTTTAAAGACCAGAGCGGACCCAAAATTTTCAAAACTCTACTTTGAGATGCGTTTATTGGGCGTTTTTCAAAATGAGAATTACAGGGGAAGGCCCAGAGATTGGCGAAAGTTGTGGTTCAAATGCAATATTCGTAGGGTCATACCCAGAGTAAAATCGAGGAGTAAACTAACAATTATATTAGTATATGAAAATAGGTGACTGATACAGAATTAAAAAAAAATATATCGGAAACATGCACAAGTGGTCTGGCCTACGTCAAATTTGTCCGCTTTGATTCATTACCTTGTAAATCAAAAGTAATAAATAAATAAGTCAAAATTTAGTATAAAAAAATCATGATTTTGAAAAAAAAGGGTTATTTTTCTCTATAAAGCCGATTATACCTTTTTTTATTTTTTCAAAATAACTATGGTAATGAAGTTAACTGTGGACAATTTTTGATTGCTTTAATTCACTTTTATGATGATAAATTTTGCATGGGATAGTTGAAGTTGAAAATTAAGAAATTTCACTCCCGAGAAAATAAACCTGCCCCTAGAAACCAATAAATTTTTATTTTAACTGCTATGCATGCATAAAACACTTTGCTTAAAACTGGTCGATCTCACATTTCTATTTAATGTCTAGTTCGAAAAAATTTCCGGAAGTGAAACATAGGCGAAAATCCTTCATGAATCAACTCCTCGTAATACTGGACCAAACATACAAAATAAAATTCAATTATTATATGGAAACCAAACCAAAATTTTTTGATATGTGTTGGAATTGAAGTTTTCACAATTGTTCCTGTTTTTTCTTAATTTTGTTAAAAAATGAGCCCGAATCGGCAGAAGGCCGATTAGGGAGATTTCATGTTTTTTATATAATTTTATTAGAAAATGAAGCCCAAAATTGGCCGAAGGCCGACAAATGGGGATTTCATTTTCAATTTAATTTTGTTTAAAAAATGGAGTCCAAATCGGCCGAAGGCCGATAAGGGAGATTTTATGTTTTTTATTTAATTTTGTTGAAAAATGAGCCCAAATTTCCGAAGGCTATAAAGGGAGATTTTATGTTAATTATTTAATTTTGTTGAAAAGAGCCCAAAATTTCCGAAGGCCGAAATTGGAGATTTTATTTTTTTATTTAATTTTGTTAAAAAAGAGACCAAAATTGGCCAAAAGCCTATAAAGGGATTTTGTGATTTTTATTTAAGTTTGATGAAAAAATTGTCAAATTGGAAAAAAAAGGCAGTTTAATACGAACTGTACAAATTCTGAAAAATTGTCAAATTTAAAAAAAAAATTTATTTAAAAAAATTGTTAAATTTAAAAAGCTTGTCAATTTATTGAAAAAATGTCAAATTTTAAAAAAATTGTAGGAATTTTGAAATAGTCAACTTATAAATTTAATTGTCGAATTTGATATGAATTTCATTAATTTTGAGAAATTTGTGGAAAAATTGTAGGTTCATTAAAAATTGTCAAATTTTTTAATGAATCGTGAATTTGAATTTGAATGTGTCGAATTTTGAGAAAAATTTGTCAAATTCTAAGAAATTGTAAATTTAAAAACAGTTGTCAAATTAATTTTTTTTTTAATTTTGGCTCATTTTCAACAATTTGAATTAAAACATTAAATCCCCTTCTATCGCATTCTGCCGATATATGGCTCATATTTGAACAAATTAAATAAAAAACATAAAATCCTCATTTGTCGGCCTACGGCCGATTTACGGCTCATTTTTCAACAAAATTGAATTAAACATAGATAATCCCCTTTTATCCGACTTCGACTGATTTGGGCTCATTTTTCAACAAATTAGTATGCTTTTCAGTAGATGCTGAAAATCAAGGCCCGATCGAAGAATGATTTTGAGGCAAAATCTCTCAAATGGCTACGAATTGTTCCTACTAATACCCTCTTAATTAGTTTTAGCCCAAGACCACCTTAATACCTAAAACCCTTTTAATTAATAAGATTCCTTAACCTCCTTATACCTCATACTGTATTAGTAATACCCCCTTAATTAATTGCACGCCAAACCCCCTTAATAATATGTACCTTGCCCCTTGGTTAGTTCGACCAAACCTTATTAATATTTTACCCCCTCATAACCCCTAAATTTGTACCGAAACCCCCCCCCCCTCATTTTTTGTGCCTATTAACCCTACAAAAATTAGAGCCAGACCGAGCATTAAAAACTATTTTAAAGCAGACCGACACCAGAGCAAACCAAATTTTTATTTTCGGTTTAGAGCAGAGCAAACCGTTCAAATATGCTCCTAGAGCAGAGCAGACCAGAGCGAACCGAAAAAAAATTTGATCCTAGAGCAGAGTGGAGCAGAGAGCAAACGATTTCAAATATCTGCCAACCCCTGATGGAAGTACGGTCATCGGGCAATAGGATGGGTAAACCTGAGGAAGAGGATTTTGAAGCTCTCTAAATAACCAAACGATAGATAGTGAATTTGGAAAAAAAAACCTTCTTAAAATTTTTTCTAAAAATGCTAAAATGACCAAAAATCGTGTTTTTCGGTTATTTTTTTTTTCGGTTGAAATTATTTTAATATTTTAGCCACGTATTAGCAGCTAGTAGTTAAAAGGTGATTTAGCCCTAACACGGAGTAGCTAATTAAAATAAAGTTCGTTTGGGCATGTGGAAAATTAAGAGAAATCTTGAATTTTTCTAGGTCGAGCTGACTGATTTTCACAATTGATTATTATTAGTGCCTCATGAGCAAAAATGGACACCCAATAAAAATCCTATGAACTTGGAAAATATCGGATTTAGGTAGTTTTTAACGCCAGAAATTTTGGTCAAAAAATTTTCGTGCACCTCCGACCACTCGGCGGCGCTGTTTTAAGGTGGTCAAAAATTGTTTTTTCAACAAAAGCAAAATGTGCATTTTATTTTGCAATGCTCACTCACTTTTTTGGGTAGAGCGTGAAATTCTGCTCTAGGTGACATTTAAAATTTTATGGAGGACCATGATCACGTGGTGTAGCACCGGCAATGGAGGTGCCCGAAAACTCGAATTATTACAAATCAAAGTAAGTGCTCAGAAGATGCGCAAGCATGATTTGTGTGAACGGTATTAGCAATATTTGGTCTCAAATGACCACAGGTGTGATAAAGGCGATCGATGATTTGGTGGTGTAAACAACACCCCGGTATTTAGCATTTATAGGAATGTAACATTTGAAATAAATAATGATAGCCATTAAAATAAAATTTCTGGAGATTCATTTTTACTTATTTTTCGTAGAAATTTCGAAATTTTTGCTTATGTGTTAAAAAATAAATGTGCTTTAAGGGTATGGTGGTTCCTACATTTCTTGCACTTAATATGTCATAAAAATGCACCAAACAGTCGTTGATGTTTTAAGGTATCCCGGTCCCTAAATTGACATATTCTCGATAAATATTAGCCAAACAGACTTCAAGGATAATTCAGATTACCAGTTTGTAGAACTATCTTCATCTTGCGTAAAACATGTGTCAAACGTTTTTTGCATGACCACACTTCTCACACTAAACGGCACAAAAGCCACCTAAGCCAAAACACAAACTCCATCTCCTTCCCAGTTTTATTTCTGAAATGAACCCAATTTTAACCATAACCTGTAGTTTAATTTTATTTTTTTATAGCGTTTTTGTTAGTTATTTTTTAATATTTTTTTTTTGGACTTTTTTGTTAATGAAAATTTTTTTTATTTTATTTAATTTTATTAGTTGAACTCGAGGAGCGCTTCGAAGGCTCTCAGATTTTGAAAGGCCTACGCTGTGTGAATTTCATGAAATTATCCTCCTAGAAACTCAAATCGATCAATAATAGTAACGTGCTCGCAAATAAAAACTTCTGGGAGCCGTTTTTTTTTCAAATTTGACCCAAACTCAAAATATGAATTTTTGAAGGGTCACGTGGAAAATTTTCCGAAAAAATATGTGCTTCGTTTTTCGAAAGTTGGCCCAAAAAAAAGCTGGGAACACAGAAAGAAAGTTGCTTTACGTCAACCCGATATTTGAAGTTTTAGTGGTCAAATTGACACAAACGTTATTTTTGAACATAATTTTGAGAAAAAATACTTAGAAAAAAATCGAAAAAACGCAAAATTTTCGAAAATTTTTTTGTTGTCATTTGGGTTGTTTTGATGCGTTCAAAACAAACAATTGATTGGGTGCTGTTTTATACATAATAACTGCAAAAATGTAGGAGCCGGGATACCTTAAAAGCACAAAACAACCCAAATAAGAACAAAAAAAATCGAAATTTTTGAGTTTTTTCGATTTTATCTGAGGATTTTTTTTTCAAATTGAATGGAAAAATTACGTTTGTTCCGACTTGGACCTTTAAACTTCAAAATTTCTGTCATGCCGTAAGCCAATTTCTCTTTAGTGTTTCCCCAGCTTCTTTGAGCCTACTTTCGAAAAAATCGAAGCACATTTTTTCCGGACAATTTTTCACGTGATCTTGAAAAATTCATATTTTGAGTTTGGTGTTGAAATTAAAAAAACGCTTCCACAGAAGTTTTATATTGTTTTGAGCTTCCTTTTGCCAAAAATTTGAGTGAATTTTGAATATAACTTCAGAAAAGATAGAATTTCCGATGGAAAATGTCAAAAAACGACGGTCTATCGCATATTCTAGAAAAACTAAAGCACTTATCGACAAAAACGCTGCCACAGGAAGTTTTGGTATACTAATTATGCAGGTTATGTTAAAATTAAGGTTTATTTCAAAAAATAATCTCAGAGGAGATTGAATTTCGGTTTTGGCTTAGGTCTTCTCTGTTTTCGCTAATGTGTCTGGAAGTGTATTCTATGCAAAAAAAGTTTTGACACATGTTTTCGCAGATGAAGGCTAGTTCCACAAACTGGCTAATCTGAATTAATATCCTCGAGGCCCTGTTTGGCTAATATTCATCGAGAAATGTCAATTAGGAACCACCAATACTCTTAAAATAACTTTTGATCCCGGAAATAAACCGTTAGGTTAAAGTAGACTGGACAACAAACTTTTAAAATTTTCAAGAATAGGAAAAATGGGTATTTTAGGTACTTAGAATGACGAAAATTACCCTTTTTTTTACAAAATTTAGTTATTAGCATTTATGGTGAAAAAAGGCTCACATTCAAAATAAATCAAGGCAGTCATCTAAAAACAAATTTTAAGGAGATTCATTTAAACTTATTGTCCGAAAAATTTTTACAAAATTTTGCTTATTGCTGATTGGTCGAAAAATAAAGTTGCTCAAAAGTCACTTATGAACGAAACCACAAAATAAAATTGGACAAGAAAAAATGAGCCCAAAATCGGCCAAAGGCCGATAAAAGGGGATTTTATGTTTTTAAAATTTTGTTGAAAAATGAGTCCCAAATCGGCCGATAAAGTGGGATCTTATGTTTTTAATTTATTTTTCTTACAAAATGAGCCCCGAATCGGGCGGAGGCCGATTAAGAGGGATTTATGTTTTTATTTAATTTTGTTGAAAAATGAGCCCCAAATCGGCAAAATAAAAGCCCCAAAATTTCGGCCATATTTTTCCCTAGAAGGGAGGCTCAACGGTTTTTGAGATTTTTGATTAGGGCTCAGAAAGAAACGGAACAAGTCATGGAAATTCTGAAAATATTAATATGCAGATCTATCCTTCTTCTCTCGACCGAAAGTGAACAAACAATTTTTTTAGCACCACAGCACCAAGTTGGAGTAGAGTTCTCAAACACAAATTTTGTCTTCAATGTATTTTTTCTCTGAAACTCGATGGAAATTAAAAAACAATTGTATGAATAACGATTTTTACTACATCGACAGTTATCGGAAATATTTTGCAGAAATTTCGATCGGACTTGTTCTAGAATTATGAAAAACCGACATTTTATGTGATTAAAGAATTTGTAGCTCAATTTTCTCAAAAACGATTCGCTAAATTTTTTTAAATTTGATATTATTTGGAGAAACATGTCTTCTTAATTTTCAGCGAAAAACTTTTATTCGATCATTGCTCCTATTGGTAGAAAATTTCAGATAAGTTCATCCAGAAGTCAATTTGAATTGAAAATACCACCAAATGAAAGCTCATGATCTACTGAAAAAAAATCTGCCCACGTCAGGTTGAAATTTTGATCCCTTATATGCTAAAATCAAGAAAACGTGAAAATGAAAAACTGAAACGATATTTTCTCGAAAACGATTCGATACATTTTTTTAATTTGGTATTATTCTGAGAAACATGTCTTCTCAATTTCTAGTGGAAATCTTTTTTTCGATCATTGCTCCTATTGGTAATAAATTGCATTTTAGTTCAACTGGAAGTCAATATTTGGAGTTTCTAGCAAATTATTTTCATCCAATTGTACCGAAAGTACCCTCAAATTGAAGCTACTGCAAAACTGAAGTAAAAAGTGGTAATCAGGTTTATGTATTTTCTTCTCAAAAAATACACAAAAAAATTTGAAAAAACTCAAAAATTTTGAGAAAAATCTCGATTTTACTTTTATGATATGAGCAAGAATGCATTTCATGGCCTTCCTGAGGCTATTTGGTGCATTTATAATGTGCCTGACCTGAAATAAAAAATTCCTTTTTCAACAAAATTTAATGAAAAACATAAAACCCCCCTTTATCGGCTTTCGCCCGATTTGAGGCGCATTTTTTCAACAAAATTGAATAAAAAACATAAAATCCCCTTTTATTGGCCTTTGGCCAATTTTGGGCTCATTTTTTAAGAAATTTAAATTAAAAACATAAAATCCCCTTTTATTGATCTTCTGCCGATTTTGGGCTCATTTTTCAACAAATTTAAATTAAAAACATAAATTGCTCTTTTATCGGCCGGTCTTATGTGCTCCTACGGTTTCATTTCCGAGATCAAAAGTTATTTTTGAGCAACTTTATTTTTGGCCAATCGGCAAAAATGTGTAATTTTTTCAAAAATAAAAAATTTGAATCTGCGGAAAATTTCTATCAAAATGGCTGTCTTGACCCTTTTTTAATCTTTTCCTTTTACAAAACTGCTAAATTACTATATTTGGTTAAAAATTGACAATTTTCGTCATTCTGAGTGCCCTAAATAACTGTTCCCGTCATTCTCAAAGTTTTTAAATATGTTTTCTTGTCTAATTTTATCTTGTGGTTTCGTTCATAAGTGATTTTTGAGCAACTTTATTTTTCGACCAATCAGCGATAAGGAAAATTTTGAAAAAAGTTTCCGGACAATAAGTGTAAATGAATCTCCGTACATTTTGCTTTTAGATGACTGCCTTGATTTATTTTGAATGTAAGCCTTTCACATAAATGCTAAATAACTAAATTTTGTTAAAAGAAAAAGGATAATTTTCGTCATTCTAAGTACCCTAAATACCCATTTTATGATTCTTGAAAATTTTTAATAGTTTGTTTTCTAGTCTACTTAAACCTTACGGTTTCATTTCCGGAGTCAAAATTGACTTTAACCCTTGGAAACTTAAGTGGTGCTGAAAAATTTGAATCCGCTGAAATCGGATGAAAAAAAGTCCTGGAAATTTTTTGATCAAATCCAACATAGAGTTTGCCACGAGGAATTCAAAAATGGCACTTAAAATTTTGTAGGACGTCTTGTCAAAAAAATATTTTATCTTTCTTTTTTTGACAATTTCTCTCAAAAAACTCTGAAATGCGTGCTGCTCAATCAGTTTAAACGATAGATAAAATATGAGGAACTGAGTTTTTAGGAGAGTTTTTTTAGTATCTTTCAAAAAAAAAATTTCAAAAAAAAAATCCATTATTTCGAAAGTAGGTTCAAATGAAAGCTACGGCAACACTGATCAGAAAGTTGGCTTACGTCGAGATAATATTTTGAAGTCTTAGCGGTTAAATTACAACAAACGTTGTTTTATAACTCAGAATCGGAATTAAAAGTTTGAGTATCAGCGTCTTCATAGTAATAAAAATCTTCAAGTTCCTTTTCTGTAAAATAAGGCATTTTTTGTCATCGAATGATGAAATCGGCAAAAAACTATCTTATATAACCGACATTTTAACGCCCTTCAGCTGCTGAAAACAGATCTAAAACGAAAATTTGCTGAAAAAATCAAACAGATGCTTGATTATCCAGGATAATTCATCCTAATACCACGCTAAGCGATCAGCTGGCCCGATCGGCGATACTTCCTTTGGATTTCAGCTTGTGCTAAAGAGCTCGGAATTTTTATTTTAACTAAGGATATTTTTTTCATTCTCAAAAAATGATTTTTGACAGCGCAAAGTGTTTTGCGGTTTTTGATCAATCGCGCTGAAATCGTCTTTTGATGAGAAAACAAAAAGTAAGATTAAAAAACTTAAAAAAAAATGTGAAAGCCAAGGTCAGAATTAGTGAGAATAGAGAAAGAAATGATTATGTTAATCTTTATGTTTTCGATGGCAAGTAAGTGATTAAACCCAAATTTTTGCTGCTCAGTTTCGACAAATTTCTTTTTTTAAATTTACAAATCTGATTAGGTATTTTTTTAATTGGGTCTTTTGTTCTAAAATGAGACAATTTTTTTTTTTCTGAAATGTGGTTTTTCGGTGATAAGCGGATACGTTTTGTTCATTCTCAAAACATATTTTTTTACAAACTGCAATTTTTTTCGTGTTTTTTGATCAATCGCGCAGATAGTCGTCTATTTATGAGAAAACGGAAAGATAAATAGAAAATCGAAAAAAAAAATTGTGAAAGCCAAGGTCGTAATGAGTGCAAATAGAGAAATAAATGTTTTTGAAAATATTCCTGTTTATAAAATATAAAATATTCCTGTATGAAATGTAGTTTATCCTTAATGAGGGCTCAAAGTCGCCCCACTTAAGTGGTGCAGGAGCCTCTGCCGAATAAAACAATTTGGAGCTTCCAAGGGTTAAAGCACATTTATTTTTCAACCAATAAGCAAAAATTTCGAAATTTTTCACGAAAAATAAGAAAAAAATGAATCTCCAGAAAATTTCCTTTTTAATGACTATCTTTATTTTTTTCAAGTGTTGACATCCTCTATAAATGCTGAATACCGTGGTGTTGTTTACACCACCAAATCATAGAATCGCCTTTATCATCACCTATGGTCATTTGAGACCTATAGTTGCTAATACCGTTTCACAAAATCGATGCTTGCGCATCTTTTGACTCAAAAGTTTTGAGCACCCTAAATCATTGATTTGAAATAATTCGAGTTTTCGGACACCTTCATTTCCCGTGCTACACCACGTGATCATGGTCTTCCATTAAAATTGAAATGTCAATCTGGAGCAGAATTTTATGCTCTACTCAAAAAAGTAAGTGAGCATTGCGAAATTAGATGCACACTTTGCTTTTTTTTTTTAAATAAAACTTTTACCACTCAAAACAGCGCCACCAAGTGATTGCACCAAAAAATATTTTTGGCAAAAATTTCCAGCGTAAAAAACTACCCTTGGTTCTTAAGTTTCAGGTTTATAGGACCTTTTTATCAGGTAGATGATTTTTCGCTCGGGAGGCCTAATTATCAGGCAATTCAAGTGACGCGTCACGGATCCGTATAACTGTTTCCAGGTGATCCTAAATGTCGAACAAAAAATTGTTTGCGCCAAACGAGGCACTGAGTGACGGCTGGTTAGGGTGGCGCTTTTTTTTAAAAGCTCACTTATTACAGGTGAATTTTGAACAGGTGAAATGAGGAAACTTTGCGGGGTATCGTATCCGTTTGGCATGGTAGGAGATTGTTTAAACAGATAAAATATTGTCAGATGGCTAACCTAAATTTTCATAAAAAAATTAAGAAAAAAACATATGATGGCCCTGAGAGCTAAAATTTTTGAATATACTAATAGTAAGGATCAAAACATTACAACACAAAAAACTTTCTTTTATGGTCCTAATAATATGGAACCATTAAATATACCTTATATTGCCGATACGACAATTTCAGGGGGAACTTTTCAAACTCCAATTCTGCAAAACATTACACATGGACAAAGAAATAATAGTAGATTGTGGCACACTAGAGAAGACAATGGCCTGTCATTTCATTATTGCGCAAAGAAAGTGAGTCACTTCTAAAGTCTACAAGTTATTTTTTTTCAGCTGTTATGATTTAGTCAGAAAGTTTGCCGGTTCGCTCCCTATATATATAGCACTATTCAAATGCCTATAACTTTTTTCCGCATAAAGGAGAGAAGTAATTTTGTTTCTCTTGGTCAATCAATCATGAGTCTACAATATTTCAGAAAAATAAGCCTGTACGTGGTTTAAAATTTTAACAAAAAAAGTGATTTTGTGAAAAAAATGCGGATTTTCGTGATTTTCAAACCCAAAAAAATGTCGTTTTTGAAATGAAATCCGAAATAAAAAAAATGTCTTGTGGAGTAGTTTCACGCTAGAAATTCATTTCCGGGGTCAAAAATCACTTTTGAGCAACTTATTTTTTCAGCCAATGAGAAAGCACTAAAATTTTGTAAATTTATGCCAAAAAATTTCAAAAAAATAATCATCACAAAATTTGACACAGATTGGCTACTTTGGATTTTTCTCAATGTTCCGCTATATAGGAAATGCTTTAAGGGAGTAACCGACGGAAGCTGTATCTCGAGATCCATACATAGTAAAAACTTAATTTTTCTTGCATTCGAAATTATGTCATCGGTTTGGTTTTGAATCAATTAAAAAAGTTTTCATTTGACCAAAAAAAAATTTCGGAAATTCGAATTTTTCCTAGGTATTTTTTTAAGAACTAATGCTATATTTTTTGAACGCTATGATCGATCACCTTAATTTAACTTGCACCAGGTAGCCTGCAATATAATCTTGCACACCACTAAATTGTTTTTTTTAAATCTTCAAAAAAATTTCGACAATAATATTTTTTAGATGATGAAATTCGACGTAACCGACGGAGGCTGTTTCTCGAGATCCATACATAGTAGAAACTTAATTTTTCTTACATTCAAAATTTTGTCATCGGTTTGCTTCTAAATCAATTAAAAAAATTTTGATTTGACCAAAAAAAATTTCGGAAATTCGAATTTTTCCGAACTATTTTTTTCAGTATTTATGCTATATTTTTTGAACGCTTTGATCGATGACCTTAATTTTACTTGAACAAGTTAGCCTGTTAGTTAATATTTTAGACCAATAAAATGAAATAAAAAAATCTCCAAAAAAAACAAAAAAATATTTTTTAAATCGTGAAAATTTTGTGGTACCTGAACTTTGCACATGTGTCCATCAAAAACTAAATCAGATATCTAGAAAACCACGCCATAGTACCACGTCTCTATCAATTGCGAAAATGAACTTTTTGTGTGAAAAGTTTTTGATACCAGTGCTGGAAATGATTTTAATAAAACGCTGAAGATACCGAAATCGGCAAATTTAACGTGTAAATCTCATCGATTTTGAGCAAAAAGACCTAAAATCGAATTTCTGACGCCATAGTACCCGAGAAAAACACATTATTCGTGGGCGTACGAAAAATAAAGATTTCTGATATTTCCTCGCAAAATGATTTTATCGGTAAAAAGCCGAAAATCGACCTTTTTGGACTGGTACTACTACCGGTACCGTCATACAAAAAACTTTTTATTACTTTTTTTTACAAATTCAGACATTTATCTCCATACTGTAATTTCAACATCGTACAACTCTTCCTCATCAAACTACAGGTGTTTTAAAAACAGTGAAACGCGTCGGTTACTGCTTTAAAACTCATCCTGGGTTCACTCATCCTAATCGGGAAGTTCGGTCATTTGTCAGGTTAACACGTTTACCAATATGTAGGAAATGTATGACAAGGAAAAGTGCAGCAATTTATATTTTTGTACACAAGCTATGTTCTGGTCTATTTTTAATAAGCTTTCGTATGATGNAATTTCAGCTTGTTTGAACTCTCGAATTCGGAATTAAATTCACATTTTTCAACATATTTTAACAAAATTTTGTAGGTTTGTGCAGAAACCACGCACTGTTGAAATCCTGAGCTCTGATTATTTCTTTTTGACTTTTATCGCCTAAAAAATCGGAAATTGTTTTTTTACAACAAATTGTTATGGAGAATTTCTGTTTTTATCATTTTTCGGGAGAGTTTGACCAAAAATTGAAAATATGAAAAAATGAAATTTTTGGCGTTCAACTGGAGTAATGCCTGAAAATGCATCACAATTGTATGCAGCATGTAAAAGTTTTTTCCTGATGGATAACAAAAATCTAATTCTGATTAACAAGCACCGCATTTATCGACAGTTAACAATTTACGTACTGTTTTGTGTTCAAGCAAACCGTAAAGAGTAGGCGAACCAAATATATTGCTTATTAATTCAACAAATTTGTCATGTGATAAATAAAAGCAACTTTGAATTGCTTGCATATTTCCAACATTTAGCACTCACAACCCCCTTAAGGGAGTACTGGTCGCATTCAGAGACTCAGACATAACATTTATCAAATTTATTCGAAATGTTTCTTCTGAAAATATGGACAAAAATAAGTTGAAAGAAAAATAAGATTTTTGTTCGATTACTTTTCAACTAAAACCAAAATGTTCGTGTCATTAGTAGTATTTTATTAAATTGACCATAAAAACTCTGTTTTTGGCCTCAAATGCCACCAGTAGTCCTTTAAACACCTACATGTTTTCACACTTGCAACGCTTGTACTTCCCACCAATAAAAACGTTTGTAGAACTACGAGTGTAGAAACACGTAGGTGTTTAAGAGGGTACTGGTGGCAAATCAGGCCAAAATCAAAGTTTTTATGGTCAATTCAATAAAATACTACTAATGACACGAACATTTTAGTTTTAGTTAACCCTTGTGAGCACAGAGCCACAATTGTGGCTCCAGCATACTTAAAATCATCGAAAAAGACAAAAAATGGATCGAGGAATCTTTTCTTTCAAATACATTATAAAGAATTTAGATCCAGTTTAAAAAAATAAGTGAATTTTTTTTCGAATGTTTTTTT
>SCLH01000567.1:65609-78459 GCA_004367855.1 Oikopleura vanhoeffeni | reverse complement strand
TGACCTGAACTTTGACCGCCGAGGTCATTTGAGCGAAATCGACAAACGTTTGGCGCCAGTAAAACCCCTAGCCAAAAAAAAAAACGGAACCCGTAACTATTCTAACAAAACGCAACAGTTCAGCTTTTCCAACCCTGCCTAAAAAAATTTGACCCGCGTTTAACTCTTCGATACGAGAAAGCGGCACCCGCCCGCTCGAAACCCCTTGGAAACATTCTGCCCACAACACTTGTAAAAACTCCTCGAAAAATTTGAGCGGAAAAACTCCCGACCTTATTTTATTTTTAAACCTTACTTTTACTTAACCAAAAGAAATCCAACAACAGCTTCGGGTACTTATAAACAAAACCAGACCAGGAAAACAAAAATTCTCTACAGAATAGCTCTTTATCACATGTGGAAAACGATTCCTCCTGACCTTTTTTGATAATATCCTGTAGTTTTCAAACATCGTCGACTATAGTATTTCACGACTTGCCAACTTGCAACGACCGAAAAAAAACCCAATCCATAAGGGCGCTTCAGACTGGGCTGATTCGAAAGCTCTTTCGCTCACGATATTCGTTCGAGTAAACGTGATTTTCCGCAAGATCATGTTTGTATGGAATAAAATTATGAAAATTTTCGGAGTTATTTAACTTATGAATTACGCTGAAAGATATATAGAAGAATTTTTTTCAGTTACTCTTGAACTTTTTTTAAGCAAAAAATTACTAATAAGATTTAGAGAAGGGCGCGTGGACCTTTTAAGTGGGTTTTCAATAGCCCAATTGTCCGCAGGAAGTACAATTCGTTGGACCACATTTTACTTTAGATTTGATACTATTATAAATCAAAATGTTGCCTTCCTAATAATAAACTCGAGAAGGTTGGACGGATGGCTCTGATCTTATCAGAATACCGGCTTACAAGTAGACGGAATATATTTTTCAAACGGGTATCTCCATCCTGAGATTTGTTAGTTCAACAATGATTTTGATTCTAATCAACCGGACAGAACGTTGGCGACAATAAAGAGTTTTGGATTTTTTTTTTATTTGGACTATCAAAATCAACAAAAAAACAATGAGTTATTTTTTGCACTAGTTAACATCGGTCAAGATACTGTCCATACATTTGGTCTGAACTCAACCATTCTGTCCACGTTAATTTTAGAATCATGTAATCATACTGTTGCCCACTATGCAAGGCCTTTGAAAACTCAGGGAGAGTATTACACTTTGAAAATAATTAATTCCACGTCACTTTTGTCAAGAACGGTTTCGATGGGACGGGCCATCCGTCATTTCCCATGTTTTTAAGTGCAAGATTTTTGTTTATATCAAATCATATCCACAAGAGATGTAAAAATTGGGTCCAACCGATGCTGTTCTTTTGCGGAAATGTGGCTATGTGGAAAAACCCCTTGGAGATATTACCCCCTTTGAGAAAACCAGGTAAATCTTTGGCGGAGAAAACCCGAATGTAACTACGCTCGACAGAAATGCTCCCGAGATTTCCTGCTAAATCTATCACTTTATCATAATTGCTTTATTCCATTTTGTTTGAAATGACGGTCGGTTAGCATTTTTCATAGTATATTATAGACTAGAGAAATTTATCTAACAGATCATTTTCTAACCGAAAGTTGTGATACCCAACGACCACCAATACTAACTCTAACCACGTGATGAATATTCTCTTCCTGTTTTGTATTGGCCATATATCAACAGACGATGTTGTCTACACAAACTGAGCCACCTAATACTTCACGTTTCCGCATTCTGCCTCCGCATTAACATTCATTGATAGCACCGACATTTCACCTTTTTTGAACTAATTATTCCTATTGGACCATAGAGCATCAAATCGAAATATCAACCACGAACGCGCAATTAAGACCATAGATGCCCTTTTTAGACTCTGACCCTATAGCAACTCTCCTCTCTCGTTAAACAAAAAGCTCCCTAGACGAACCTCATATACCTTACTAACAGAGATATATCTTTAGCAGAGTTGATTCATGACGTGGATTATTAAACCACATTTCTTATCGCCCAGGTTTGAGATTTCGCTTATGAGTTTTCATCTCCATTATGTTAAATAAAACGGAATTTACTTTACTTATTTCCAAATGTCTTGTTGTTAAAAGTTTTAAATGACCATCAAAGCAGCTTTAATTCAGTTTGAGAACCTTAAGATTGGGGGTATCGATAAATAGCTTAGCCCGAAAACCAACTTAGCCCATTTATCTCATCCTTCATTCGCTACAGAAACCCCTTAGTGCCTTATATGCCGAATATTCGCCGAAACCCAACACGTCTTTGTGAAGGTTGCCACCCGTTATGCAAGACGATTTACTTTGTCGTGGTACTACAACGGCCAGAAATCTCAAGTTTGGAACCGCGCCTCCGTCAAATTAGAATTTGTCTACAAATACGGTTTCAAAGTTGTTTTTGGCTTTCGTCCTAGAACTCCGCCAAGCACTGTTTTTTTCCGCCATAATTTTAAATAGACTCACTCTAGAGTTGCTCCGGCATACGCAAACTGTGCTCAATTTAACATTACAAAATATTATTAACAGTCAACATGGTTAATTACTCTTTTGTTGCTTATTATCGGTTGTAGCCTCGAACTCAGATACCATAAATGGATACACAAATACTCTTAGAATCATTTCCTTCTTCATATATTAGGAAGAATTTCGAGTCCGACTTTAATATTCCCGCACAATTCAGGTAAAATTAAAAAAATTAAACAGTATAGAACACTTTTTCCTCCCCTTGTATTTGAATCCACAATTTTTCTGATTCTGATTCTTTATGGACTCTGTGAATAAAGCGCAAAAAAAAAAAGCCATTCCAACTTATTTTCATGCATTGTCTATATATTTCTGACTGCTGTTTGCAAAATCAATAATACATGTAGAATTTAGTCCTCGCCAATGAATTTTATTGACCTCTATTATCAGAAAAATTTTTACAATTATCCGCAAGACAGTCCAGAGCGATTTTTTATCTAATGCAGTTTTTGAAACTCTTCATAACCCATTAAGAGCCGCATCACATGATTAATGTCTTTCAGATGATTCTATTAAATTTCGATATCGTCAAATAATAGATGATCAGCGCGACTTTCATATATCATGAACACATAATCGATGAATTTTTAACAACATCGGCTGTACACTCGAATAAAAGTAGACAGATTATTGGGGCTGATAATAGGGGCGCCTTTCTTTACATAGTAGAACTTCTTTTAATATCAAAACGCAATTGCTAGTCAATATGTAATCTCAAAAAAGTTCCGCTAATTCTCTCACTTCTTTGCCAATTTATGACATTTCATAGAAGAAAAACTTAATTCCTTATCAAAGGAAATTCGGTCTACTAAGCAAGCTCAAAAACAGCTTTTATAAGCGCACGGATTTACATCCAACAATGTCTGCCAGTTATTTATCGTTGTTCAGAAATCCTCAAGAAGGGTCGGCACTATAGTTGGACAAACATGGAAGATTCAATGAAAAGTGGTTTTTGAGTATTCACAGATAAAGTTAGTTTATGTAAAGCAAATTAAAAATACTAAAACGTTTGACGAGAATGTACACTTTTCTTGAAAACATAAAACAATCAAATTTCACTTTTAGTTTTCAATCATCCATTATCGCTCTGAAAATTGTACCATTTCCGGATCGATGTCACCCTTTAAATCAATCACTCATATCGGTTCCACATATCGACGATCGCCAAAAACAAGACTCAGTATTTACGCTTTGATTTTTTGTGGGCTAACCTCTTACAATCGATTTGTTAACGAATTTTCTTAATTTTTCCTGGAAAGAGATAGTTTATCGACGCACACGCATTGCCAAAAAGAGGAGTGTCGCTATTTCTGTTCCCATTCTTTTTCATTATTAATAGCCACATATCACCCCTAATAAGCTAGATAACATGAAAATCCGCCTCGCCATAAACCGCTCTCAGGTCTACCCACTGTTCACGTCCGCACGTGCGCCTCTTTGTCAAAATTGCCAGCTCTATAGCACAATACAAAAACAACTATAGCGAAGGACCTAGCCTCTTACCATCTCTTTCGACAACAGGTGCTTCTTCCGTTCCCCGTTCCCCCCTACGTCTATTGACGGAGTTATTGACATACCAAGAATAAATTTCTACCATCTCTGTTTCACAAGCAAAGACAGATAGTTTTCAAAAGACTAACGAGCAGACTAGTGTTCAGACATCCACCTGTAGAGCTTCTTTTGTTAAATAGAAAGACGTCATTTTCCAATTGATGCGTCACCCTTTAACTTTTCGACTTAAACTACTTGACACGGTTCCAAAATAGTTTCCTTTCGTTCACAAAATTTTCATAGATTAATTTCCCGGGTAGTTAACGAACGTTACAAAAGTAGTCAATACGACGAGTAGTAAAAAACATCTGAGGAAAAACACTGAAACATTGAATAAAGTTATTTTTTAAGCTATAAACCACACTAATTTCCCCGGTCATTTGAACCCCGCGTTTAGGTTGAAAATTGGGAGATAATTCGATAGAACTTTTTACGTGAGATTTTTTTTCTTAAATTAGACAGCAAGAAACCACTCAAATAACTCTTCAGAACTATATTACAGGAAATTGCAAAACGCTTCCCTTAACCAAAGGCTCTACCAAGCCCGATAGGCGGATAGCAGGCCGATAACCAAGAGTGGGAATCAGAGGCCGGATAAGAGATATGGGAGGGACTAAGGATTCGGAAAAAAACCAGCCTGATTTTTACAGAGAAAAGAAAAGCGCATAGAGTGATAGGGATGAAAGTTCCATCCCCTTTTTATCCGATTTTAATTACCCCTATCCCCCCTATTTTATCCCAGTTTCCTCATCCCTTTTCACGTCCCTATCCCGTTTGCATATCCCTATCCCCCTTTTTCCCGCTTTTCTCCATAACCCTTCCCTATTTTAGCACCTTCTTAATACTCATATAAACACTCAATTCAGATTCATCTGACTGTACCATCTTAAGCGCCCCCCACCTCTATAGCCTACCAAAAAAATTTGGCGGATATTTCTGATGCAAATCAATGACTTCCCGCGTCTACCCGGAATCGAGCTACCAAATGGCGGTTTAATTACACTACCTATCGATAAATACAAAAAAAGCTAATTTGCCGGATTATAAATTTCGAATCAAAAAAATCTAGAGATCGTATTTATTGAGTATATATGACATGACCCTTCGATCATTACACCCGGAAATCCGGTGAAACTGTGTTTTATTAATCCTCCATAGAAGTCACAATTCCCCTATAAACCTGCTCACACTATTTGCGCGTAATATTACGCACCAATAAAATCATTGGAACGCAGGTCAAAATGGCCGGAGAAAATAACCACATTTGTAACCCCCCCACAACATTACAAAAGTGTCATCAAGTTTCCGCCACACAATTTTATTCGAAAAAGTGTTTTATAAATTTCGATAACCGCCCCGAATATTACGATAAGCCCCGTTCCGAAAGGAATATTTTTACTTTTTATGAAGATTTTTTGCCAAAATTTCTTAACAAAATTTTACGGTGCAAAACTTTAAATACATGATACAAAATTATGATGAACGCAGTTTTAGAAAAGGATTTGAGAATTCTCTGATATCCATCTTATTCGATTCTTCAGTTCAATTCGAAATTTATTTTTTTCACACGGACTCGTATTTTTATGAAACTCAACCAAATTAATAAAGATAATATTTTTCAAAATAATTATATTTCCCGAATAAATTAGAGAGCTGCTAAAACTCGAATAGATTTTCGCCAGTCATATTGTGTGTTGCTTCTACTGTTTTAGTTAAAAAGGCCCTCGGTTTTAATGGTCGAACAACAAATTATTTAAACGCGGAATGTGCGAGTTGCGCTTTGAGCATCCTTTGAAATCCAACTCATTAATCTTTCCCTAAGATTAGCCTCAAAACTGAGCACCCCAAAATAATCTTGGATTGACCTAAATAAAAAAATTAAGACCCCCAGCGCATAACAATATATTAATTACTTTGTTTTTCTGAGATCTACTGAAATCTGTTTAATATTAGTTTGTCAAATAAAATGGAAACCAAATGATCGAAGATCTCTGAGCACCAGCTTTTTTCTCACTCTTTGCTATTCAACAAGACATTTTCGCTCCTTTGCATTCCTCTAAGGATGCTGACTCGACTACCCCCGTTGTTTAAAAAGCGAATATGTATAAAAATTGGAATCTTAAAAATCTCTGTAACAAAACGACAGAGCCCCGCCTCAGATAGCCGCTTTATATGTTTATCCGGTCGAACCGAAGATAAGTCGATTTTTTGTAAGCACAATCGACCAATAATTTTCAGTTAATATTTACATTATTCTGAATATGTATTCTCCACTTGTGATAAATACTTTTGGTGCAATTTAGCAGTGATTCCGGAGCCAACGTGATTCTTCCCATATATTTTATCCCATTAGAAGACATTTAAGAATTACAGTGGCAGAGACACATGTTAGACGGATCACTTTTGGCAGCACTCAATTCCCATTCATTAAGATATTTTCATTCGAAAGAATTCATGCCATGAACAATTTTTATCAAACCTATTATCTTCAAAATTTTTAAGGCATTCCATGGCCCCCGGCCAAATTGGCAAAAAACAACACCTGTATCACAATCCGTATCTCTAACTAAAAACCAAAATTATCATATAAATTTTTCAAAACCAATTCAATTCAACGATGACAATACGTTTGCACAGTTTGATTTTATTTTCTCCAAGATGATAAAAAAAATCTCTCAGAAAGGAAATTTTGTGAAGATTTGGCCGAATAATCTTCTAGTTAACCAGCCTGGATTGGAATCTGATATAGACGACAAGAAGGATAGAATCACTTTCCAGCAGCTGATCTAAAAGCGATTATTTGCAGGAATAATATTATTTCTAAAGTAGTTATTGAGAAAGCAATAATCAATTTTGCTCGTTTTCAAGGATTGAGACCTTTACCAAACAGAAACCTAGGCCATGTTGATTCTACAGTTACACGACTTTTTTTTCAAGCACACCACAAAATCAGCAATACACCAATTTAAAGAATGAAAACAAACACACTCTATCTCCGCCAATAAGAACATTTGAACTTTTTTTAATCGGTTCCACGAAAAAATACAGGGTGTTAAGGTTTTCTACTTCTTTTTGCCACTGGTAACACCCTTGATTTCCGTCAACGTATGATTGCATAGTTGCTCAGAAAGATGGTTTTCTACACGCAGATATCAATCAAATCGCCACAACGACAGCAGGACAATCATAGTGTAACCAGTTTGGAAAAATAGAAAGAAAGGAAAACCCCAACCATATACACCCTGTATGTACCATCTTTACACAACATATTTCTTTATTGCGAAAAGTGAAGGACTTTCTCTATTCATTAGTTGAAAGAACGATGCACGCCGCCGACGCGCCGCAGTCTCTATCAAACATAAGATCGAGACTCGAATATTACTAAACTTCGCCAAAAACTTATGTGGCTTTTTGTCCGCTAATGCCATTTTCAATAAATTTTGACTTGAATTTAATTTTCAAATTCAAAGTTAACGATTTTTAGCAACATTAAGGAAAGAGAAGTTTTTTAGGATATTACGAAAACACACTACATTCCATATGGACAATTATGTCCACGTGCATTTTTTGACACGTTTCTAAAAAAAAGTTCCATCAGACCTTCGTAGAATATTCTTCGCCCTGATGAAGCGCAAAATAGCGCCAGGACTATTCCAAATATAGTTTCGTTAAAAAATGTTTTACAGAAGTTTTATACTCATCAAACACATCCATTTCAACTTATACCTATAATATTAAATCATGATTGCTTGGGTACTTTACTTTCAGAACGATTAAGGAAAGGTATGCATCCCATGCACAAATTAGTTATAGTTGTGCCAGGTATTTGTTTCACTATGTTTTTAACGGTCTGTAACATTAATTTATTTATACAAACGAACCAGCCGACACATAAAAAACCAAATTTTAGTTAACCCTCTTGTAAAGTTAAATTAATATTTTCAATTTTTCTACGTCCTTGATTTCTACATAAACATAAATTCGAGACCGTTTTCCAAAACAGTGAAAGATACCGAGAACAAATACAAAGCACATCCACCTTGGCATGACCTCCAACCCCCATTAAGTGTTTAGAGACAATGAACGTAAACAACATTCTCGGAGTTATCTATCCGTTCGAATCAAATGTTTTAACCGAGTGTTAAGGGGTAGGTGTCGGTGACAAAACTGTTATTTTTGAAATGAAGAACCTATACTAAAATCGACGCCAAAAAACACACTCGGAATTCGGTTGATGGTTTCGCGACTGTGTTCATTAAGGGGTTCTTTCCATACCAGACGGCGCCACAACTATGAAAACTTTAGGATAATTTTTTGGTTACAGGTACATATTCTAGATCAAGTTCATTTTAAGGAAAAAATTAAGCTATTAATTCTAATGCTAATAACAACTCACGGTTTAGTCTTTTCTCTAAAACCTCACGCCCAATACAGTAGAAACCCCCACGCCCACCGGCACCCAACACCAACCACCCCACACCCCCCAGATAATAAGCCCCCCCACCGCCACCCAAGAATCCCGCACCCCAACATCATCACAGGATACATCAATCCTGACATTTTTATTTATGTGTTATTTCGTTTAATTGATCACAAATATGACACAATTTTCACCAAAGGTAAAGATCCGCAAATATGTTTAGGAATTCAAACGCTCAGAAAATTCATATCTTGGTGAGCACGATTTTCTCACGATAAAGTACCTATGTGGGACAGAACATTCACATTTTGAGGTGCATCTCACGCCTATGTTACTGTTTTACAGGAAACATAAACCGGCAGCCAATACTCAGTTAGCCTTAGTAATTATCGACCAACTTCACCATTTTTTCTTCGAGAAATTAACTTGATCTTGTAATAATGTACTGATAACACCAGACAAAATGCTTACCTTAAAGGTTTCAAGATTTGGCGACCCTCTGAGTGGGAAAACAACTTTACTTGAAAAGCTCCCGCGAAACTATCACAATCGATTTTTTTTCGTTTCCATTTAGTATAGTTCTCCATTACTTATCGAATAACTTAATCTCACAGGACAACTACCACCCTTAACCAAATGGTTAACCCTGAGATAAAAGCGAAGATTAAATTATTATAAATATAAATTTTGTATTTTCTGAAACTTTTTACTTATTTGAAATTATACAATATAAATCCGATACAAATACGATATAAAATTATAAAAGTACTACCTGAATCCTCGTGATGGCTCACTTGAAAGGTCTTGCACAACATTCCCAATGTGAAATTATCAATTTTCCGCTTCTATAAAATACTTTGGCAATTTGAAGTGCTGAAAAGTGTATGTTAATCATATTACATATACGTCGAAAATGAAGCATAATTCTTAACTTTCAAAAGCCCCACAGCCTCTCAAAATAACGTAATATTGAATAATTTAAAGTTAGAAATTTTTTTCGTCGTCTTGCATAATTATTTTCTAATTCCTCTTTAAAACGATTTTTATGCCCCAACTATTTGACCACAAGCAACGGGGCAACTGCAAATTATCATATTAACTCGGTAGCCAACTATTTCCAGAACAAGATTAGTGACCATTTTCACATTATTTTCACTTAATTTTTTCCAACTCTTAACTCGTAGCTTTAGACATGAATCTGTACACAATACCAGATTATAGTCCAACTAGTTGCCTCACTTAATCAGCCATATTAGCAAGTTCGTGTATCAACCATGTCATTTTCAGAGTATTACATTAAATATACTTCGACATTTATGCGATACAAATGAAATACACACAACCTACAAATGTTTAACACGATTAAAGGACGCCCATTTTTTAAAAATGAAGATACCGAAAAAACAAACAGGTTCGGCCGCAAAATTGTAACATATCACTCGACATGTAAAGTGCAACTAATGAGATGGAAATTAATCTTAATTTATCATTTGCACACTATACCTCATTATAAATTCACAAAATGATTTCTATACTCTTGTCTAACATAATTATATGTTTTCTACAAGATTCTCTAGTAATGTCTCTCCATATTGTTGTGAGAATTATTTTGTTTGACCATATGTGATCTCTTCATGCTGATAGGTCTTCATGTAATCATATTTCTTTCCACCACCCCAGTGTTGACTTCTCAGAAACACTGCTTGATTTCCAACTGGAGGGCACATACGGCTATGCAAATAAGTTCTTAGCAATTCCTACGCTTCTTTTAATGGGATTCTACCGCATAAGATGTGGTTACTTTGAAAAAACATATCCTATAGTACCAATTATACTAGGTCAATTTAAGAAAATTTCACCAATTACAAAACAAATACTTTGGGATTGAACTTTGGGCTTTTTTAAGAACTTTTTCCCTTCCTTACCACCCTCCAACCCCGTGTACCCGAATAAATTAGACGTGATCGAATAATTCAACCCCATCACAGGTTTGACAAATCATGTCGTAGTAAATCGCTTCATTTCTCGAAATAAGATCATCGTGACGTGTTTTGGAAACCTCATTATTCATGGTTCAACCACTCTAAAATTAGGGTGTTATTACCCAAAAAAATTGTTCGGCTACATTGATCACGTATTTGTTTATTTCACCAAAACCCTAATATCTTACCTAATTTGAAGGTCACGTATCGCTTTTGAGTTCGTTCGTATGGGAAAATAAAGCTCTTTAAAAATGATCTAAAAACCACTTCCACTTCTTTCAAACCAATGATCTTAAGCAATTTTCATGGAAAAACAGTTCTTACTTTGGTACCACCTTAATAATCACTTAAACTATAAACGGTACACGTATATTTTCAGGGACTATAGAAGCATGTAACATGAAAATTCAATTAGATTATTATTTCTGATCACGATGAAAGGAATTTAAATTTTGTGATTTTAAAAAATTTTATGCAAAAAAAATAGTACTGTAATTACAGTAATTTCAAAAAAAACGCACAAACTCATTTTTTTCAAACCGTTTATCGATAACCTTTATTTACGTGATCTGTCATTAATGCATTAAGCGTCGTAACAATCATGCATTACATGCGTGTGCACGGCAACTATTGGCTAAAATCAGATCTGACGAGTGTACAGCTCTAGAAATTATTCTTATTAGTCAAGTCTACGAGTAATCATAAATTTAAACCAAATTTGAATTATTTACTTAATATCAAAGGTACCTGATTAATTTATGGTCAATCGATTACTTTGCTCAAGACCAAGTTTCGTGTAAAATTAACTCGATCTATATTAGAGTTCTAGAAATTTAATGAAATGAGAAACATCCTCTTCAATTCTCGTAACAGTCTAAGCGCTTGACCGATATAGAACTGTACCACCTGATAATAATCTACGTTCACGTTACAAACAAAAATAAAAAAAGTTGTCCGACTACAGTAGCTGAGCTACTGCTTGAAATGAAAATCCCGTTTTAGAAATAGCATAGTTTAAGCCTTGGAGGCTCCTGCCAACCAACTTAACAGTGGCGCGACTTTGACGAGCTTATTACGGAAAAGTAAAAGTGTTGGAACTTTTATGTGCACTCACCTAGTCCTACGAGCATTAAGGATAGAACTTAGCTTTCAATAATATGTAAATTGATAACAATTTTGGATTTTATTAACCTATACGCACGTACATTTACAAACTGATTGCTCTCCCAACGCAATTTTTCTGAGGAAATGGGGACATGCAGAACAAAATCAATAATGGAAAACGCATATAAAAATTATTTTCTAAAGTCACTTCTCTCAGAAATAACTTCGAATTTTCGTCCTTAACTCCACAGATCGTTTTCGAAAATAACCTGAACACTACGCCAAATTTATCGAACAGATCACTTTCAAAGAAATAAAACTTTACCTTACGATGCCGTCAGGACAAATATTATAATGCAGTCAAGTTTCATAACATTTTCCGGTATAAAGTGATTATTCAGAACGCAACCCTGCATTTTTGTATTTAATCATAAGTGTTTTGAAAATAGTCCGGAGCCTCCAAAGGTTAAGGGTTTTGGATGGTGGATTGCTTGCACAGGTTAACTTTCTTTGATCGATAAATTGAACAAACAAATATCATTACCGGGCGAATGCGGGCTGAGAAATCCATTGCAACCTCTGCAACCTCAAAAACGGAAAAGGTATTTTTTTTCGCGAAAACGCGTTTACGCTTTATATTGGGTCAATGCGATCACAGTGTACAGTAATACCTTAAAAATACAAAATGTAATAAATTGAATTTTTTCTTCAAATTATTACGAAAAAGTGCTCTCTTTTTTGACTAAGCAGTACTTAAAACTGGCGCAAGGATCGATAAGTGCCTCAATCATACGGTATGGTTTAAAATGTCAAATTAAGTCACAACATTCTGTTTAACTCACAGTGCTTGTCGAAGTTATTTACATACTGTTTTGTTAAAAATAATTTTTCAAGATTGTATTATGATTTCCAACAAGTTCTGCACTAACCTGACTGAATGTCTACCAAAATCTTTTTTAATAAAGTTCTATAATTATCGAAAAAACCAATTAAAACTAGTTATTTTGACCCTCAAGTCTATCAATAGAGATAAATCCAAAATCCAAGTACAGGGGGGTGCGGCGTATAGTTGGAAAGTTTTTCGCCAAAAAACCCCAACTATACGCTTGATTTCCAACTATACGCGTACGGCTGGGAAAATGTGCTCTGATTGGTCATTTTGAACAGTATCTAGAGTTTATACATGTAATTAAGTTAAAGGGTGGTCAGAGTAAGAATTTTTGGTGATTTGTA
>SCLH01000567.1:16550-63884 GCA_004367855.1 Oikopleura vanhoeffeni | reverse complement strand
TTGAAGATCTAATTCACAGTGATCTGATGCAATAAAAATTAGAACAAGAAAGTCTATTACTTCAAAGAACAGTGCGGTTAGGCGAGATTAACTTAAACTTTGAAAATATAGAAAATTTAGAAAAATTTTTGACATCGAAATTTTTTTTTTATATATTTTTGGAAGCAAACCAGCCACGAAAGTGACAGTGCAACTAAAATTAGCTTTCTATTACTTCTGAGTCTCGAGATACAGCCTACATCGGTTACCCCCTTAAGCTTATTTTTGTTTGTTTTTTGAAAAAAAGATTTTTTGAAAAATTTGTATTTGTTCTTTTTTGCAATTTTTTTTTGCATAATTGGTTTAACAATCAAAAGAAGCGCCTAAACGAGAGGTTTAAGCTTAACTGCAAAAAACTTTGTAAAACATTGTGAACAGCTGTCAAAATTACGTTTAAAAAAGAAAATTTTAAACATGATTTTTCAGCTGTTCTTTCTTCAAAATAATTCAAATTACCTTGATGAGGCGCTTTTTAACGCCGTATAATTTTCATGAGAATTTTCACAGAATTAATTAACTAATAAATATTGATTTATGTATACAGCCCTCTTATGTATCACCACCCCTTTTGTATAAAAGTTCGTAAATTCTTATAGTTTTGCTGATAATATCTATCTTTTTGCTTAAGGGAGTGGGTGTCGCTGATTTGAGGTTTTGCTACGCCGATTCTCGACAAACAAGCAGCGGTAATGATTCGAAAATTTTTGAAGCTTGAAGAACAACTTTTCAAGGTCATTTTTAAAACTACAGTAATTTGATACTATGCCACCTACGCAAACACAGAGACTTCAAAATAGACCTCTAAAATCAGGCTTAAAAAACGATATCATCTCGCAACTCTGGAGAATTTTTCTCGATTTTTATTCAGAGTAATCAGAGCGCCAACACCAATTTTTGGTCGTGGCTTTTTCTGAACTTTTTGTAATTTTTTTCGACACAATATCGAAAAAACGATTTTCATTTTTTTGGAAAAATTTTGATTTTTTTCAAATATGTAATAAATTTTTTTCTTTTGCAGTCTTAAATTTTGACCTCAAATGCTTCAAAGTGTTTGAATATTTTCAAAAACGCAAAAACTGAATAATTTTTCGTCCAATTTATTTTTTTAACTTTCAAATATTGGAAAGTTATAGTGAACTTCACATGCCTCCAGAATCAAGCTGAATCAAAATGTTTGAAAAAAGGCCACGATCATCTTCTTAAAACATCTTTACCTTTCGTTTCATCTACGAACCCAAAATCTATCTCTAAAATTGAGAGAGGACATATTATTTAACGGAGCCCTTAAAACCCAGCATTTCAAAAATTCGAAAACTCGTTTTTTCGTTATTGCGTCCAAGAAAATAAAAATAAAATCGGAAAAAGCGGATCAAATCGGATCAAAGTTTGGTATTGCCGCTCTGATGCTTTAAAAAAAACGTGGAAAAATCTCTTTATTTTTCAGGTCAAGTGTAGTTCAAATAAAAAATTCAAACCAGAACTTGTTTCGGGTCATTCGCAAAATATTTTCTCGCAGATGTTCATGTTATAAGTTGTTATTTGAGGGGAAATTTTTCATCCAGAATTTTTAGATTTATGCCCCTAAAAGTCAAAAAAAGTTAAAAAAAATCTTCGAATTCCCCCAAAACAAAAATGTAATGATCAAATTTATGCTGTAATATTGGTGCGAGGAAAAAAAAATTTTTCAGGTAATCATGTTATTAGTTAGAGATTCAAGTAAAAAATATTTCTATTCAAAATTTTTAGATTTAGACCCCTCAAAAGTGAATAAACCGAAAAAAATGACAAAAATTAGAATTTTGAAAGTATCATTTGACCCCTCTCCCCAACTCGGATTCAAAAAAAAAATTTCTGAAAATGTCTTTTTTGATAGTGCTCAATATGCAAGAGCACTAACGGCATGGCTTTTTACCCTTCAAAACCGTGAAAAACTAGTTTTCGTGCTTTTTTGGGGTCAAAGTTTGACCTAAAGTAACCTCTTTAAAAAAAATTCGTATATTTTTTTGAACTCGTGGGGTCTCATTTAGTACTTTTGAAAGCAAAAAAAATAGCGCAAGGCAAGTTGAAAGTCGCATTTCCCACCCTACACTACTCCTTTAACCATTGTGAGCACGGAGCCGATATATCGACTAAAGTATTTGTAAAACCATTCAAAAAGGCTAAAAATAACTCAAGTACAAACAAATTTTGCTGCGATTTCAAAAAAAATGGCACATTGTTATTTTGGATATTTGGTTTAAATATATTGTGGGGAGTCGATTTATTAAGATTTTGACATCAGACACAAATGTGAGACGCGTGTTTCGGAGAGTGTTGTGTGCATTTATAGCACTTCAAATTAAATTAATTCGAATCTAGAAGAAAATTTTTTTTGCGAAGTAAAATTTGAAAATCTCTTACACAAAAAAAATATCTACAGCTTGTTTTTTCTCATTGAATGGTATTTTTCTTTTGCGGAGACAAACTTATACGCGAAAATTATTTCGAAAATAGCGATCGCTAATTGGTTTGTCTCCGCGGAACAAAAACACAGTGAACGAGAAAACCAAGACTGTATTATTAAAATTATTGAAGCAATCATCATTATTTAAGCAATCATTATTAAGCAATCAAAAATTGTTCAGTTAACTTGATTACTATATCAACCTCACAAAAATAATATAAGTCTAAAAATACTTTAAAATTTAATTTCGATTTGTGACATATTCTGCCTGAGTTTCAAGTGACGTCGAGACTCAGAGTGACCCGAAATTCATGATATGATAAAACATTTGTTAAATCTGTCCTCAAACTCCCTCAAATTTCGACAAATCACTTTTAGTCTCGACGCTAATTGAAACTCACACAGTAGATCTAATCAGACCGAACTTTTCTAGAATTGAAAAATAATATTCTAGAATTTGAAATTTTCGATGCGTCCAAAGTTGAGCGGGTATATCGTGGAGCTTTTTATGCATGAGGGTTAACGTTGCATGAGGGTCAAACGTGTTATTAAAGTGTGCATATGTGAATATAATTAAAATTAATTTATATACAGTACTTACTGTGAGATAGAAGAAGTAGAAGCAGCTTCATTTTTATATATTTTTTTTCTCTTTTATAAAAACTCTAGGAATTCCCAAATGTTGATCTGTTCCGATCTGAAATATTTTTAAATAAATGGTTATAAAAATGTTTGAAGTCGTTTTACAGCGCCTCTTATGTGTCTGCTAAGCGAAATCCGGTGCGCAATCGACCATCTCTAAAAATCCGCGAAATATTCTGAAGATGCTTTTACAAGCGACAATTAATTCAAATTTTTATTGATCAACAACCGTTAATCACGATATTAAATACAAAATTCAAATTTTTCTGAAGGAAGCGGTTCTTTTGAGTTGGCACTGCCAACTTGGCAGTAAAAAGCCGAAATAGTAAAAGGCTAAAAAATTGAAAATTTTTGAAATTAAACGTAAAATTTTTGAGAAAACTTTGATATTCTTGTTCAATTTTTCCTTTCTTACAGAATTTTTTCAGATGAGAAACTAATTTCAGAATAACTGATTTTGAAATTGGCATTTTTAAGAAAAATATTCGTTCCGTCGATATTATGGTCAAATTTGCATTAATAAAATTATCGAATTCACTTTTTTCTTCCAAATTTTGCTCGAATTTACATCAATGTCATATTTTACTGAAAAACGTTCTACAGCAAGAAAGATATACAATATTCTTTAGTTTTAATTGATATTTCTGGAAATTAACATGGCAAAAGGCCGTTGCGTTAACTAACTTTGTCGATGAAATTCAATCATTTTGATTTCATATTTTTACTACCATTTTTTGAAATTTCTGCAATGATTAAAATTTAGCGAAAATTCCAGAGAATTTTTTAAGTGAACTTTCCAACTTATTCTTTTATTTACAATTGCTCGAGTACATCCGCACTGATCGAATGTTCCAAAATAAGAAAACAATTCAACTGAATTAAAAATTGAGACAAAATTCTTATTCTCGAATGTACTGAATTATTTATGACTAAGGTAGGTTTTTTTCATTTTTATATACATGAGTTAATTCATGAGTTAACCCACAACCTAGGCTTTTACAGCTTGAAACTTACAGGTTTTTCAACATAGGAATTCTACAATATTTATGGAAAAATGAAAAATTCCATTTTTTTTAGAATTTTTAAAGACCAAAAATATCGAATATTTGAAAAAACCGCTTCTGATTGGTCTGAAATCAACTTCATCAAAAATTTTTTTATTAATTTGAAATTTCATAATTATTATTTAAATAAATCCACCTGACTCTCTTGATTTCAATGAAGTATATTTTCTGCACTGCAAACAAATTGCATTTTTTTTCAAATCTACTGGATTTCTACTAAGTCCATACGAGATATCATATTATAAAACTTGAAAATATGTTTCCTGGTCAATTACATCCACGTTTATTTTCGAAAAGGAAAAAATGGCACAGGGTTATTTTGCTTCAAACTTTCAGGCCATTTTATTTTCAGTAAAAATGACGATGAGTCATCGTCGATGACGATCATGATTGTTGGAACAAAAAACAGTATGAATGTGTTAAATTTAAAACCAAGAAGTGTGCTTTCAAGTATTTTCAAAAATCAGAAAAATTAAGTGAAAATATAAGTAGCCATAAAAAATCAGGATAAAAAGTTTATATTCCAAAAAATTCAAACAATTTTCTCAAACCGGAAACCTCAGAAACATTATTTACATATTTTTGTATATTTTTGAACACTTTTGAACACTTTCCCCGAAATAATTAAAAATCATTCAGCCATGATGAAAAACAATTTTTTTTCGAAATTTTTGTTACGCGAAAAAATGTTCTGACTAAAATCTGAGAATTTTTCGGTCGATTAACTCCGCTGGATACCAAAAATGTTTGTATGGTAAACATTCCTCTGATTATATAAATAGCTTTAAATGTCTTATATCAGATAAGCACTTTTCTGATTATGTAAATAGCTTAAAAATTGCTTATATCGCAAAATAAAAGTTAATCATGCGACGAAAAATATCTCTTATGCCATAATTGCGGAACAACCTTAGGTTCTTTCTGTCTCTTATAAATTTGTCTCTCAGTTAGAACTTTTTTCGTCATTTTTAGTGTTTGATTAAGAATATATACTAGTATATGATAATATCTGCCTTACCTTTGGGTTTATTCAATGGAGTGAAGTTTTTGGTGTTCTGGATCTTGATGGAACGTCCTTTTAGCGCCTCCCACCACCCTAACCTACGCAGGTCCTCGAAACCTTGACGTCGCAATTTACCCAGTAGTCTGCACTTTAGCCAATTGGAACTTATGTAATGCAACAGATTTATTTCTATCGAATATGTTGAGATAAACACTTATTATAAATATTTACAATCCACAAATTCTTAGCGCAAACTGAGATTCTGACTAGACTGTCTGAGTCGCTAGCGGGCAAAAATAAGCACAAAAACGTGCAATTTTGACCATTTTACATGCTTTTCTGGTTTTCAAATGAAAAAATAATGATAAACATAAAAATATATTGAAATATAAAAAAATTAGAAAAAATAAAAAAAAAATAATATTCTTTAGCCCACACTATTTCTGCATGTTTTGTGAACTCTAGGTTCTGTATTGTTACATACTTTGGAATTTTTGTTTTGTTAAAACTTTAGCCCTAAAGATGCATAACTTATGCACCATAAGTGAAACGTTGCAAAATAATAAATAAATATTGAAATATAGTCAAATATATTAAGATACATACAAATATATTTTTTATATATTAAAATATATCACAGTTTATTGGAATAGCCAAAACGAAGAATTCTGATTGATTGGAATTAAAACCGATCAGAATCGGACCAGAATTTCAAATTTCTAAATATTAAAAACAATCGGACAGCCTAATTCTAACAAGCTTTCATCAGCTCAAACTTTTTGAGGATGTTCCTAGGTCTCCAATTTTTTTAGATACTAAAAAAAACATAATTAAAATTTTACTGAAACCTTTAGTGAAAAAATTAAAAAATTTGGAAAATAGTAGTTTTAATCACAAAATTTGATTCTGTTGAAGAATTTAATTTTAGTTTATGAATAAATCGACCGCGGAAATTTCATAAATTGTCCACGACCTTGGAAAAAACAAATTTCGTTTTTTTCTAATTGAGCCCAGGAGCGCCCCTAGTCATAATTAAAAAAGCACTGTCCATAGCAATCTAGCGTTGCGTCTGAATATTTATATAACTTTTGTTTTTCTTATTAAAAGTTTTCACTTAATTGATATTTTTATTTTTGGAGATCGCCAAAATTCTGATAATAAGACAAAAATCCGCCGCAAGGTGGACAAGAATTTATTTAGAGCCCTCGCCGTTTCTTGGCGTACACGAATAAATTATAAATTCCGTGGAATGAATTAGCAATATGCGCGCCAATAGTTTTTCATAACGAACATCTAACGATATCGCACTAAAACAAGATATGAACTGTTTTATTATCAATATCTGAAAATTGTATTTTAAAATACAATTTTTATTATTTAATGCTTATATAATAATTATATTATATTATAATTCTTTATAAAAGTCTGTATTTCACTTATACTATTTTCAATTCAAATTTGGAAGATTTCATAAAACAAGAGATGAAAATCTATATGTAGGGCAAACGCGCAAAAAATAGGTACTCGATTAAAGGGTCGCATGAATCTGAAATTTTTTGTCCTAAGACAGTTTTTCAAAAACTGTCTTTGGTCCTAACTTTTCAGATTCCTAGGACTCTTTTGTCGGGTAGCTGATTTTTTGCGCGTTTGCCCTATCTATATGGGATCAACATTGAGGGGTTTTGTTGAAACTATCAAATAATATTTTTTGTAGTTTCGAAATTTAATCGTTTCCGAATAATATCCCTTTATCACACTTTTGTTAATATCCCGGCCCTGATTAGCAAACGAAGTGTGTTTTGTGTGATTTGTGATAAAGGGATATAATATAATTTATATTGTAAGTATTCAAATTCACATGTAATTGTGTTTTAAATGCATTTGAAAGGAAATGGTTTGCACAAAAATGTGGCTTAAGTGGGTAGGTGTCGTAATTTTTTGAGCCCCTTATAGAATTAATTTATGATAAATTAATATCGGTTATGACTTAAGTTGACCCAAGGAATCTCGTGGTGGCAATCATTTTTTTCAAAACAATCTAGAACAAAATCTAGAATTTTCAAAATTCGAATAATTTTTTGCTTTAACCCGCATAAAACCGGTATTCNCGTTTAGTGCTCTAGAATAGACTCACCACCTGGTGGTGTGATGTAACAAGGTTAACTTTGAGATGTGTAATCGTTAGACGAAGGCTAGATCTACAAACAAGTATCCTCAGAATTTTTACAACTGCCCTAGATTTGTTCTGAGGCGTGATTGAAAGGTACCAGATTACGACACCTACCCCCTTAAAACTAATTAAATATATGATATATCTTTTGCAGGGTCTCCTGGAGATTATTGTCCATTTAGATTTTTTTATAACACTATAATGGCAAACAATCTCCAGGAGGTCTCGTAATTGATATCAGAACTAAATCGGCCAAAAACGTTTGGTCAAGGTCTTGTGGTCATCCGACAACAGGTTCTTCCAAGAAAGTTTTTTATGGTGGTAAATTTGGATTTTCAACGATTATTTTTAATTTTGTCCCGAGAAATTTTTTTCAACTCACAAAATACAGTAGATATCCTCTCTCGAACTTGTGATGAAACCACCCAAAAAAATTGGTGTAGTCAACTTTTTGATTGCGGTATCATAAACCTCAGAGCATCAATGTTGATACAAGGCGCTAAAGATTGAAAATAATTATGCTCTCTTACGACACGTGTGAACAAAAATGGAATGAACCATAATACTCTCACCAAAAAGTTAACTACGTCAATGCTTTTGATGGTTGCAAAGTGATTGCCTTTAATTGTATTGTATTTAATTATCAAAAAAATCAATGGAAAATTTAAATGTTAGTGGAAATCACCAAAATTAACATATTTGACCATTTGTTTTGTCTTAAGGAGATGGTCGTCGCTTAATGAGGCCCAAGAAAAAAATTTCCACCATTTTATATAAATGTTTTTTTTTGAAAAAATGTGCAATTACAAGGATTTGGGTACTCCTTTTTTTTGATACATGGTCAGGAAAAAATTTGAACAAAACCCTTCAAGGCAATCTGCACAGACTCATCAGCTACACATTCATCTGGGCTTTAAATGTGTAAATTGTATATCAAGGGAGGAGATACAATTTGATTGAGACCCCTGAAAAAGATTCAAAATACGTTTTTTTGATATTGCTGAAAGCAAATTCAAAAATTTCCAAAACTCTTCCAAGTAATCTTCCCGCGTTCTGTCCGGTTAATTTTTGTCGTGAATTATTGTTCTACCTTGAAAACTCAATGAGGAGAAATATTTTCAAAAAATAATTCCGTCAGCTTTGTAAACTCGTTTCTGATTGGACTAGTCATACGTCACATTCGAAATTTTTTAGAATGCAAGATTTTTGTTCAATATATCAGAGGGAAGTCATATTTGGTCGAACAATTTGTACTACTCTGGGAATTTGGCATCGAAAACCCCGATTTTAAACTTTTTAGCGACGACCACCTCCTTAACGCCACTTGAAACTCATGCGGTTTATAAGCAAATGAGTTTTTCTGAACGATTATATTAACCTTTATAATTTAAAATGTTAAAAGTTCTATAAAGTTCATTTGAATTAAGAATTTGAAAATAAAAAAAAAGTTGACATTTATTACCCTTTTATTTCTTGAAAATGATTTCCGTATTAAGTAGTAACGGGCTCAATTTCGAGCACAATGTACTTAGAAACTTACATCAAAATATTAATTAAAAACTTTTGATTGAGGACCTTCGAGCATTTCTCATAAAGCTGTATTTATATAAATAAATAAGCTGTACTTATTAACTTTATATCCTGATAGTATTGTGAAGTTTGAATTAATATATTACCGAAAATTGTGCTAATTATAATATCATCCTACTATGTAAGGTTTTAATCGAGGATATCGACTGTACTAGTTGTTGTGGATAAAATTAACTCGGTGACATAAAATAATTATACGATCTGGTTCTGCAAGATTAAAATCAATTTGATTAAATGTACTACATGAGAAAGCCCGATATCGCTGGCCCAATATCGCCAAATTTGCCGAAAAAACCTACGCAATTTCACTATTTTTAGCTAAAATACTTCCAGTGCCAATATCGCCGAATATGCCGAAATCGCCGAATCTTTTTGAGATGTCTATTAAAAATTACTTTGAGTGCGTCATAAATGACGTCATTTTCAAGATTGAATTTCCCAAATTTACTCTTTTCCACTTTTATTTGATTGCATTTGATGGAGTATTAAATTCTACGCATTTTGGTGTTTCACTTCATTGGAACCTATTGTGAAACTCCTTATAAAATCCCAAAAAAATGACATATGACATCATTTCAAACGCCTACGCGTTCTTTCATTTTTTGAGCAGAATATATTATTTCTATCGCCGAATGTGCCAATATCGCCAAAATTTTTGCATCGCAAAAAACTTTCGGCGATATTGATGCGCAATTTCATGATTTTTAGCTGAAATTTTTTTAGTGCCCAAATCGCCGAAATAGCCAATATTGGCAAAATTGCGTGAGCGTTTAGGTTTCTACTAAAAGTTACTTGGAGTGTGGAATTTCACAAATCTACTCTTTTGAATTTTGGTTTGATTGCGTGTGATGGAGTACTTAATTCTACACATTTTACTATTTAACTTCATTTGAACCGATTGTTAAACTCCTTATAAAATTGAAAAAACTGGTCAAATTATGTCGAAATTTCGAACGCTCACGCTTTTTACATATATCGAACGGAAAACTTTATTTCTGTCCTGATATCGACGAACGTACCGATAACGCTGAAAGTGCCCAATATATCGACAAATTTTTTGGCAAAAAACTTTCGGCGATATTGAGCCTCCCCCTGTATAGTTTATCAAACAAAATTGACCAAAATTTTAATTTCGGTGCCAGCAAGTGATCGAACTGATGGTCAAAAACTTAAAATTATGCACATTCTTATGCTTTGGTGAATTTAGTCTAGACACAATTGTAACCATACTCTGTTGTCGCACATTACATGTACTCATTTCATTTCTGTGAGTTCTTCGATTTCATTTTAACTCGTAGAGTCGCCTAAAATAAATATTTTCTAGAATGAAAGTTAAAAAATATAGAAAAATCGAACTCTGCCAACTAAATGACTTGAAGTAACTCTACGAGTTAACCAAATGGCTATATTATCCGAACCAGGGAAATATTTCTACAAACAAAAGATAGAAAATTGTAAAAATCTTGAACATTGTAAATTTCGCGCGCTAAATAACAAAATATGCCAATCGGCAAAGTTTGAGTATACAGGTTAACCATGTAGATAGAATTTTGTTAAAAAAAATTCCCTTATTATGTTCAAATAAAAATATTTTTTTTTACAAATTTTGTCCCAACAAATGTAATTTTAATTAAACTTTCTGCGAATAACGTTATTATTATTACATGAAATAGCGGGCAAATAATTTACAATAATTCCGATGTTTATTATCTATTCTGTCCGAAAATTCCGATGTTTATTTAATAGACTTAAGTACATAATCTCTTTTATTTGGTGACACAGTGACTACCGCAATCACAATGAATATTCAGAAAGAACTGAAGGAATGCGGCGACGATAATTAAGATCTCAGAAAATTGTTGATAGGCCCCATTTGTAGAGAACTTCGCACTGCGTTAAAGCCCAGATTTTTCTAATTGATTTTTCAAAAAAAAGTAAGTTAGATTTTTGAAGATTTGAGAAAGTGAAGTCGAACAAGTACAAGTTCGATCTAGAATTTAATTTCACTTTCAATATTGCGAAGTAACACTTAACCGGAATACGCCAAAAACGCAAATTCAATTTTCATTTGTTTTTAATTCCAAAAAAAGTGAATTTCAACAAAATAGAAGCACAAGTCGCCTGAGACTTGAAAAAAATCGAAAAAAATGGGGCCTTCCACTTGACCTTAATTCAGCCTTTGCGGGTGAATTTGATGTACAAATTGAAAATCCATAATACTGAAGGAGATAGCTGCCAGCCCCAAATAAGCCTGTGTGACACAGAGCAAAATTGAAAAAGGCTTCCATTTGTGCTAAGTAAATATACTACATTCTAATGCAATATCATAAAACGGAGAAGAGAATGAGGATAGGCTTTTTACTTTAGACCTACTAAAATCCATTTTCTGAGCGTAAGTTGAGGTATCAGATGCTCTGAATAGTACTGGCACCTTCCTTACGAGTTGAACTACGTATTTGGAAAAACAATTAATTATTTCTGAAGCCAGGTTTTTCAGAAACTTCACTTGAAGATCCATAATTTCCGGAGAATTCTCTATTTATTCTGAAAGATAAAAGAGCTGAGATAAAAACTTATGTCTTTTTTTAATAATTGGAGGCCTAAATAAGAGGTGGTCAACTCTATTCAAGCTCGTAATATCAAGATTATTGGAAATGCATTTTAGACCATTTTTTTATAAATTCAGACACTTCTAAGATTTCCCTCGAAAATTTTAAGTCCGTGGCGCCTGTAGAATAAAAGTTATGGCATTTTCTAAAAATGATATCCATTTTTTAGAAAAAATTGTGAAATTTTCGAAACTGTTCGCGTCTCTGGGAGCAAATTGGAACAAAAAATGAAAAAAAGAGCCGACGGGCTCTTCTCCTTGCCTTTGTTTTTCATAAAACGTATGTTTCATCCTTAGTGTATGAACGGTCTAGAAATCAATCACTTTTTCCGAAGGGTAAAATTTGTTAAGCGAAATTTTAAATAATATAGTCCGAGAGTTTGTCGACGTTGTCTGGCGCCAAAGAACTAAATAAGAATCACGCAAATCGCATATCGATTAAACCTGTTGATCTATTGTTAGTGATATTGGGCCTCGAAATTTTCGAGTCGAAAATATCTTAAAATGGGCTTAAAAGCTAGAGGTATCGATATAATTGTTTTTATCCAAGGTGGACATCTGTTCTGTCCATAAGATACATTTAACAATGTTCAAATTCAGGCTTAAAAGCGTTGACCACCCCCTTAACCGTGAATAAAAACCGGTTATGTTTCTGGGCCATAAATTATGGCAATGATTTTTATAAATACTATTTTCGGTTTTTTTAATGATTTTTTGAAGTAATCTGGTTTTGATTGACTCCGTAAAATAACACTATGCTGTTTTTTGTTATGGATCGAAAGATAAATTGGAGTCTCGAACTTGGAAACCACCTGAATAACAAACCAATCATCGATATCGAAAATAATTCCTACTGCGCCTTTACACACAGTAGGCGTAACTTGAGCCAGTGTCCATCAGAATCTCGATTGTCGACTAAGGGTGGTGGCGTCGTATCTTGGTACCTTTCATTTCACCGCTCAGAACAATCTAGGGCAGTTGTAAAAATTCTTGAGATACTGTTTGTAGGATCTAGCCTTCGTCGTACATTTACACATCTCAAAGTCAACTTGTTACATCACACACACCAAGGTGGTGAGTCTATTCTAGACGCACTAAACGGTTTTTTCAAATCCTATCTTCTCTTTTGACCCCACATACAAGCGTGCTGAAAATTTACACAGAGTACGGGAGAGGAGGTACTAATATGTGTTGGAGCCATTTTTCTGAATTTTCGCTCTTGAATTTTCTAGAATCACTTTTGAACGCCATTTTCACAATTTTCGTCTTTCAAAATCGTCTTCTTTTAGACCCCATACAAAGCGTCTTGAGAATTTACAGAGTCGGGAAGAGTGAGGTTACTCTATGTTGGACCTTTTTTTTTGACTTTCACCCTAGAATTCTAGAGCATATGATATAAGTAAACCGGAAGTGAAAACGTTACGAAAAAGTTCGTCTGACTCGAACAAAAGTACACCAATTGAAGCTTGAGATTTCACTTGATCAAAAGTTGGCTTACAGCTAATCCAAATTTTCAACCCAATCAGCGTCAATTCGATAATTTGTTTAACATTTTGGCTTAAACAATAATTGAATTTCTAGAATTCGATTTAGACCATTTTCCGATTAATTTTAATGTCATGCAGCGTTTTTTTGGGTTCATATCCAATAAAATGTCTCATATCATGGTGGTATACCGGTTTTGTGCGGGTTAAAGCAAAAAATATTCGAATTTTGAATTCTAGATTTTGTTCTAGATTGTGTCTTGAAATAGCATTGCCACGACGAGATTCCTTTGGGTTCTACTTAGTCTAATCCGATGCTAAGCTATATCATTAATTAATTCCTATAAGCTTCAAAAAATTACGACGCCCACCCCCTTAATTAAAGAATCGCGCTATTTCATTGGTCACTTACGCCTACTGGTGTGAAAGGCGCAGTAGGGATCATTTCTGATATACCACCCTAATTTTAAATATTTTTGATGATTAATTCCATAGTAACACTCCGTAGAGGAAACACAATTGAGCATGAGAGTTTTTGCGTATGCTCTCATCTCAGAACTTAAATAGTAATTTTCCTGTAATTAAAAAATTCGTTTTTCGAAAAAATGAAATTTAGAATTTTTTTCTTATCAGTTGGTTTACCTAGAGTGCTCGGGAAATGTGAATCAGTTTATGTCCCGGGCGTTTTGGATTTTGATGCTTGTGATAAAATTTGTGAAAACAGTCGAGAATGTCAATGTTTTTCATTTGAGAAAGATACGAAGAATTGCTTTTTGAAATCAGTTATAGAGTTTGCTAATTTCAGAGGAAGAATTTTCTTTAAATAAATATATAGGCCCCAGGTTGGGAACTTGAAAATAGTCTACATTGGGTGACCCAACAAAGCCCCAACAGCTTGTCCAGCTCAAAAAACATGATTTATGTATTCTAAAAATTTATTAGTCGATTGTTGCTTAACATGAAAATTTGGAGCTTAAACAATGCTAATAATTAATAATAAAAATATCACAAGAAGATTATCATTCAACAAAAAATAATTTTAATCAACAAAATTGACAGATACTTATTTGTTAAAAAATTTATTTCATCAAAATAAGCTTTTTTTAAATAATTTTTGCTGAAAAGGTTCTTCCATTTTTATACGAAACATTTTTCTAAAAAAAGTTTAAAAGTTTTCTAATTTGAGTTTTCTAAAAATACAGATAAAACACATAGGCACTAGGACAAAAACTTTTAATTTTTATTAGATATTTAATTTTTCGTAACCATAACGTGTTTCTTAAAATATCCATTTATCACTTTTGGTTAGAATGCGTAGCCACTACTCTGTTAACGTGTGATTTTAACGTTGTGGCTACGCATTCTAACCAAAAAGTGATAAAGGATATTCAGTCAAAAACTTGTTGATCGAATCATCTCAAGACCGTTATAATAGCTGAATTGTCTGAGGTTCTTCCCCAGGTTTAAAAATTGTTTTTTTGTTGCGATTTTTTGGGGGAGTTTATCTGAAAGAAATTTGCAATTTCCAGAAAACAGTAAACTTGATGATAAGTTGTCGATACTTTTTACTTTTTATGATTTTTGTCAGCTGTTCTAGAAATCGAACTGCATTTTTACGCAAATAATTTTTAACAGCTCGGAAAACTTTGCCATTCACAAGCATTTTCTTGAAATTCTGACAAAACCTAAAACAATGTAGGTCTTTTCATTAATAAAAAAAATTTTGACTGATAATTTAATAAAAAATAATTCTAGTTTTACCGATGTCAATTTTGCAAATTTTTAGACTTGTTTTTCATGAAATAGATCGAAAGAAGTTAATTTTATATTTGATATTCAAAATAAAAAAAATACAAAAATACTTAAAAATTACATTTTCTAAAATTTAGATTAACAAATTTAGATTTACAAATTTCATTTTTTCACTTTCAATACATATTCGAAGACTCGAGGTCATTAAAATGTTAGCTTTTCAATGGAACTTATCAAATAGCTATTTTATGGTCAAACCTTTTCTATTGATAATAATTGTATTATAAATCAGGTAAAAAGGTTTTCTTATTTCTGAAGAAGCATTATTCTATAAATATAAATTCACACATGGGCATTTGAAATTATATTATTAGATTGTTATTTTCTGTAACCATAACGTTCTCTAAAAATATTTTTCGCGGCATGACACTATTTTAGTGTTATATCAAACAAGTATACTAAATGATCATTATTGCTATTCTGTTTTGAAAAAATAGTAGAAGTGTCACAATGTGTTTTACAAATAATATTTATATGATTGAATTTGGGACACTATTTGAAAATAAAAATGACTGTTATATCAATTTTTTGTCAGTAATTTTGAAAAATCAAACAGTTTTATAAAGCCGAGTTTCTTGAAAAAAAAAATTACACAATAACATAGAAAAACAAGAAATGACTTCACTTGTTCCTGTAATTAATTCGGTTAACCCAAATTATTTTTACCCAGGAATACTCCAATTGTTTTCAAAAAACATTCAAAAAATGGTTGAGATAAATAGTACACAAATGTTGTTATATTAAATAAATTTTCCGTTAATGCTGCATGATCGAATTATATTATCGAATTATTTTGTATCATGTTTTCAGATGTAAAAGTTAAGGAAATGATCGTGATGAATTGTCATGATGAATTTTTGTCGGAAAAAAATTCTACTCAGTTCCTCGGATTACCCCCGAGAAATGCTTTAACACGGAAATGCTTTAATCGCGTCCACCTTAATTGTCATGGTTGTCAACTCTATTCGATCTTAAAGATCGATCTCGAGTTAAAATAAAATATGTATTCCAAATGCATTTTGTATGTAAAAAGGTTCCTTGAAAATCTTCTCAAAAAAATAATGTCATTTTAGAAATAATAAATTATACTTATATCAACCCTTTAAAATTTTTTGATTTTTGTATTAAAAAATACTTAAATTTGATTTTAGACGATAAAATGACTCGTCGACATGCTTCATGGAACCATTTTTTATCATTCGGAAATTAGACCAGTTATGTTCGGTTAAGTGAGCTTTAGTGTTTAACTCTTGTCACCTCACAATGTGAGGCTCACATCATGTGAGTCACATGGCCACTGAACTCATATTTTCTGGTTATGTGGTTTTGTACTTTTCTCGTCATAAAATCATCGGCACTCAAGGACATTCTATGATAAAGTTCGTGAAACAGCTCGATTTCGTTATTTTTAATTTTTTCGAAAATTATAAGATTCATCTCGTTTGGTTGAAAACACCGATTTAAATTCTCAAAAATTTTAATGAAATCGCGATTAAAATACTTTTCTGAGGACCCTTTTTAATTTGGAAATGCATCGTAAATATTTGGCTACAATTATTAATTCAGTCAGCAATAGTATGTAACATAAATCGTTACCAATTTAAAGTTCTAATTAAAACTTTAGTATTTGTTTTTCATGGTTCATGAAAAATTAATTATTTGTTAAGGAGGTGGTTAAAGCAAACTATACACCTTTGAATCGGCCTTCCTCAACAAACTAACAGTGAAATATTGACAGTGAATATTGATTATAAAGTTGAATTTTTCAGGTTTAACTTTTTGCTTAAATTTTTTTGTTCAAAAAATAATATTAGAAGCAATAGAAATTTCTAGTTTTCACTATTGAATTTTTCATACCGGTACGTTATTATCCGGACAAATATCTCAAAATAATTTCAATCTTTATCAAGGTCAAAATTGAGAAAATTGAACGTAAAAAATTCTAGAAAAAATTCAAGAAGAGATCAAGAATTTTATTTTCGCCAATAAATTTCTACGGTTACCTGTTCCCAGAAAATATGAAAGAATCGTATTTTTATTCTTGGGACGCCCTAAAAAGCTTGCTTCAACCACCCTCTTAAGGAAGGACTGGTCGATGGAATTGATTTTTCTCGATAAAATATAAGCCAACCAGGGCTTTGGTGATATTATTGAGATTAGCCAGTTTGTAGAACTAGCTTTTAGCTTGCGTGCAAGATGTTCCAAAACTTTTTTGTATGCATACACTTCCCCACACATAAGCGATACAAGAGGACCCAAACCAAAATGGTAAAACTATCTCCTCTTAGGTTTTATGTTGAAATTGGCTGAAATTTTGACATAACTTGTAAAAGTGGTAGGCCAAAATTTTTCTTAGTCAGATTTTCAAATTTCGCTATATTTTCCCCAGAATGTGAAAAAAACCATTGTTTTTTGGCAATTATCTGTCGGAAAAACTATCTCCTAGATAAAATTATAAAATTCATTCAATTTCTTAACTAAGCTAGCTCATACAAATACAAACAATATTCTTGGTCACTTTTTTAGATTTCAACCCCAAACTCGAAATATGATTTTTTAGAGGATCCAAGAGAAAAATTTAAAAAAAAGTGCTTCGATTTTTTTGTAAGTAAGCTCAAAAGAAAGCCATTGTAACACTGATCAAAAAGTTGTCTTACGTCAAGATGATATTTTTACGTTTTAATTGTTTAATTGAAGCAAATGTAATTTTTAAAATTCATTTTGAAAAAAATACTTTGAAAAAATCGAAAAAACGCATAAATTTCGGAAAGTTTTTTTTTGATGATTTGGTCGGTAGTACACTTTGTTATCACCCTGGGTCATTTCAGAGCATTTGTAATGCACCTCAGGCCTCATAAAACCAGCAACCAGTACCCCTTTAAGAGGGTTGTTGGTGTAAAGAATGCATGAGTGGAAGAAAGTAGTTAATATATTTTCTAGATCTTTATACCAATAGTTTATTCTTGAAAATAATAAAACCAGATTGTCTGATTGGTTCCGTCTCGAGAGCGGGGGCGAAGGCGTAGGCGTGAGCAAACACAAGACTTTACCACCAGCAAAGAAATTATATCAAATGAACTTATTTTCACTTATAAAAAGCAAAAGAGACTCTGTTTTCAACGGGCTAGACTATAAATTATATGAAAATTTTATACGTTTCAAACTATATTTGTGTGATAAAATTTGAAGCAAAATTGATTTGATTATCGAATTTTGTGAATAAAAGTAGATATATTTACCGGTTTTTTAGTGCGGCACCAGTGACTAACTCTTGCACAAAATCAAAAAATTTATCTCGCAATTACAAAAAAAGGTTTTAGTCTCCAAAATTGTTTTTCTTATTCATTCCTATCCACCCGTTATCGACTCTTCCAGTCCAGCTGAAGAAGTGGGTAATTTTCCCCAGCAATTCCAGCATTCTACACCTACAACCCCCATAAGTTATAAGTAGAAGTTATGAATATAACTTAACTGATAATTAATTGTTCATGAACAATGAAATAAAATTGACATTTAACGCCACAATTTTGGTTTTAATAAACAGTTTATTTTGATTGTAAACGGATTTATAAAACATTTGTTATAAGTAAATTGGATATTTTTTAAAAGTTAAATTTGCAAAGTTTGGTAACACAAGAAAACCAAATATTCAATATTTACCTGTGAGGTGTCAAATGATAAATTTACATCAATTTTGTTTGTTGTAAAACTGGGATTCGAACTCGAGACCCCTGGATCTGGAACGGACATATAAGACCATGGCTGTTATGCACTGTATCAAACGGGTCACCAAAATGACTATTTTTTCTTATTTTTCATATATCGATTACGATCCCAGAGTGCACAAAACGACTTTCTTCTCTCAAATATTCTTTCATTTTCGGGCAATAATTACGTGAGCTACTCGTCTCATTCCGAGAAATCGAAGAATTACACTCCAAGAATCACACCCGGGATTGTAATCGATTTGATTAATATGAGTGTTTCTTAGGAATATTGGCAATTATTATATTATATTGCCCCATTAAAGGTCAAGTTATTTTTTAAATTGAACATTTCTCGTAGAACAACCTTGTCCCTTATCGACTACCGCAAAAGTCCTTAGAAATGTTTTACGTCGGTAAAAGCGTGAAATTATGAATTCTAGTTAAAAGTCGCTTTAATGCAAAATTGCCTGGATCTTCTCCAATGTCGCTTGGCTGACCCTAAATTTGACAGGAGAGGAATTTCAATTCGAACACATTTGAGTAAAGGGGTGGTGGCGGAAATATTGACATTTGTGAGAATTTGTACAGCTTAATTTTTCAAAATCAAATATTTCTGAGAAAAAAAATTATAAATCATTGAACTCGCGATTCCATTCATGACTTCATTATCTCTCACTCTCATAACCTGGTTAACCGCGGTTAACTCCCTCCCCCCCCGACTCTTTAACTATGAAATTATGACCCTACAACCATAGAAACTTTCTGAATTTTCCAATTTTTGTCCCAGAGGCCAGGAATAAGGTCGGAGGTGCCGAAAATGGATTTTTGTTAAACAATTTAGTGTGTATCTTTTAGCCAATCTTATTTTTATCTTCATAATAAGTTTCAGCTGAATCTTTTTAACGATTAATACGGTATTGGCAATACCCCTCTTAATAGATAAATATTCAAAGTTTTTCTATGAAATTTTTTTTGATCAATTCTCATGTTAGCGGCTGTCGAGATGCGACGCGATATTTTGCTTGGCCGAATAATAATTTAATTGAAGGAAATTTAGAAAGTAAAGATTCAAAAATTATAATTCCCGCAGTTGGTAACGCTGAAAAATGCATGGTAAGAGACCAAAAATTTTATCACTATCATAAACTCCAATTATGTTTGTTTCAGGAAATATGCAATTTATCAGCTGATTGCTTTTGTTGGACTCTGTCATTAAGGGGGTTCTCGTGGCAAATTTTATTTTGAAAAACTTGACATATTAAGTTTCGGGGAGCTTCTGGTCCGCATATTTAAGATACCTGCTAACGGACTTTGAGATAAGGTACTGGTTTTTCATCACCAAAAACATTTGAGCGCAAACAAAGAACGTGACCGTATAATTAAAAAAAGTTGGACTAAAAAGTACTGTTTTTTTCAAAAGTACTTAAACCACATCGAAAAAATTAAGGAGAAACTTTATTCGTTTTGTTTTCATAATTCCTTTTTACAAAACTTGCAGCGATAACCCCCTTGAGTGGCGAATGTTATCTAAAGGAAGAAGCATTAATCAATTCAAACGAAAGTGAAACAAATCCGAATAATTGGCTCCCTGGTGTTGCCAAGGATTCAATATTCAATTAACTCTTACGCCAGAAAACCACTTAAACGCCACTTATTTTCACGACTAACATTTTTAAGAAATCATCAAAAATGGTTCAAAACTTGAATTTGTTTATTCGAGTATGTTTAGACGTTATTTCTATTAAAAACAAACACATTAGTTCGACGGAAATGTTTTGGTTTAATACTCAAATAATCTGTCAAGTAAAAGGGCAGTTCCCGCTAATTTATTGTCTTTAACGTGAACTAAATAGACAAAGAAAATAACGTTGATTTTGGTATCGCGCTTTCAGCTGTACTAAAATTTTCCGAAAAGGTACTCGAGCGTATTTAGTAAATCAAAGTGGCTATATTATCCCATTTTTATGTGTTTTTCATTCCTTTATTACACGTTGGTTAATAAATGAAGGTAAATAAGCCAAAATTTTTATATAATTCGATTTTTTGAAAACGACTCATTTGATTAAGTTTTTAAATAGCTCAAACTGAGCAAAATTATCTAGTGAATAATAAAATGAGAAAAAAATGATCAGAATCGAAATTTTTTTTTTCTTTTATTCTGAGATTACTGAAATTTTTTAATCATAAGTTTTTGTTAAAAACATTGGAAACAATGAGCTGCTTCCTAGCACCTTAAGGTCGTTGCATTTTAAGGGTTTTTCAATGGCTGATTGTCGCACAAGTACAAATCGTTGGACCAAATATAACCTCTCACTGATATATTTAACCAACAATCTTGCATCCTAAAAAAATCGGAAGTGACAGATGGCTCGTCCAATCAGAACCGTGCTTACAAAAGTGACGGAATTATCATTTCAAAATGTATCTCCTCTCTGGTTTTTTAAGCTACAGCAAGGATTTATAACTTCAATTAACCGCACAAATCGTGAGCAGATAATTCGGTTGAGTTTTTGTCAAAATTCGTCGATTTGGCTTTAGAATCACCAAAAAAATTTCACCTTATGTAAACAAGTGCAAAATACTGTTTTTTGGTGATTTTAAAGCCAAATCGACGAATTTTGACAAAAACTCAACCGATTAATCTGCTCACAATCTGTGCGGTTAATAAAAGTTATAAATCATTGTTGTAGCTTAAAAAACCAGGGAGGAGATACATTTTGAAATGATAATTCCGTCACTTTTCTGAGCACGGTTCTTATTGGACCATTCGTCACCACACCGATTTTTTTTATGATGCAAGACTTTTGTTTAAATATATCAGACAGAAGTTATATTTGGTCCAACGATTTGTACTTATGTGACAATTGGCCATTGAAAAACCCTTAAAATGCGACGACCACCCCCTTAATACAGGTTATGTATATTTTTCCGATGTTATATTTGAAAATTACAGGCTAGACTCACATTTTTTGACCTTTCAAATATTTTATTAAACTTTATTAAAACGGACCAAAACTCCCTGAAAACTAAATTTGACAATGTTTCTTTAGAAAATTTTTTCGACGAGAACCCCCTTCATGAAAAAATTCAACAAAAGCAATCAGCTGAATCGTTTTTTTTTAAAGTCAAACATTGTCAGTATAGCCCCTAATTTGTTTCAAAAACGTGTTTTGTAGGCAAAATTACTGCTTCATAAAGGCTCTATTTTTGTGCATATTATATGCAGCATATATGCAGCATATATGCAGCATATATGCAGCATATGCAGCATATATGATACATCCTGTATATGATATACCCTAATTTGGTCCATAACGCACGAAAATCTCTAAATTGACGAGAAAAATACAAATGCGTCGTTTGGGTCCTAGGACCGAAAATTGTTGAACGTCGTTTGGGTCCTAGCTCGGCAAAAATTATTTAAGTACACACGAGCTTTTGACCAAATGTGTAGCTCATTGCCCTCACTTTTGTTTATCATTTTATCTCAAGTTTAGCATCAATTTTGCTCAAAAGTGTTGCCTATTGCCCTCACTGTTTCATTTGAATATTTTCAAAACAGAAGTAACACCAGACCCGAATTTTATTAGCGGTTGTGACCAGAAAATATTTTCTGGACATTTAATTGGAAAAGATCTGGAATGTAATGACCGCACTTGGCACGATAAAGTAACATTATATGTAGAATGGATGTTTGAGCATAATGTGCCCTACACAGAAATAGTTTATTGGATTAAAAAATATCTGACAAACGTTAGCGAGAGCAAATTTATCATTTCGGCCTTTAGAGTCAATCGAGGACAAGCGTAAGTTATTTATTAAACAATATCTATTGCGGTACTTGGCTTTCATGCTAACATTTTCATTTAATTCGGCTTTTGGAAACGACGCATCGGATTGAGCAACATTTTTTCGATAATAATAAAAATTTATTGACAAATATTTAATGAACATTTGAGCACCATTGTTTGCAATTTGTTTAAAGAAAAACTGCTAATCAAAAAATTTTAGTAATCTCACGAAAGAATTTAAAAAAAGTCCGATTCAGACCAATGTTTTTTTATTTTATTATACACGAGATATGTGTGCTCAATCTGAGTTATCTTAGAACTCAATTGGATGAGTCGTTTTCAAAAGCCGAATTATATAAAAAATTTGGCTAAAAAAGTGGCATGGAAGCCCCAGCAAGTACCGTAATAGATATTGTTCCGTTAACACATATGATATTTATTAAACAATGTGCCGATAAGGAGGCTTTAAAGCTATAAAGCTTAGCCATTCGACCAATCAGAGCCACAACTTGAACTTTAGCGTCTCAAACTATATTATTCGTATTATATTAGTAGGTTCAAAAAATAATTTTGGTAAAGTAAATAAAAATTCGTTAATTAATTTGAAAAAATGCGGTCTGAAAAGATTCAGCGCAATAAATGCAACAAGATTGATGTTACCTTTTTTAATTTATTGTGAATCACGAATCGTTATCGGAGATGCTGCGCGCCGCTATGTGATTAAAAAAACATGTGTTAATCTCATAATACTACATATTAATACATAGCGCCCCCCCTAAATGAAAAACACTCGATCGGGCTGGTTTTCCATCCTACGCACCGCGGTGCACCGTATTGTTTATTTATGACCAGCCAATCAACGGCGCGGATTCAAAAGGGTGGCGTGTGAAAAACATTTAGACAACGTTACATGATAAAATGTTTCAAAAGAATATGTGCTTTTCATGAGTAAAGTCAACGATACTCGAAATTTTGGGGTCGACCGAAAAACAGTACTGCGCTTCGGTAGCTTGACTATCAAAGAGCAGTAACCACATGATACCACCAGGTGTAGTTGCAATCCAAAACTGCAATTTTGAAACGTACTGTAATTTACTGCCGTTCAGTATACACACTACCGAAGAGCAGTAAAATTGAATCACTTTGATAAATCTCAGTGTGAGAGCAATCGACTTACTGAAATCACAGCTAGATCTGGCAAAAATTGCATCAGATCACGGCTAGATTCAATCAAATCAAGGTCAAATAAGAGCTAATATATGTCTTTATTAGTCAAATATAAGTTAAATACCTTTATATCAGTTAAATAATAATTGTATTTTAATTAATTTTTGACATAAATTTTATTTATATTTCCTTTTAAAATTAACAGCACATTTATTTATGGTCAAAATTAATATTTTCTGAAAAACTTAAAACTAAAACCTAAAAAAACTTTTAGAGTAGTTACATTTTCACCAGAGTGCAAAACAAGTGCAAATGGAAATTGTTTCATTGTTGAATCAAGTGGCCAAATGTTGGTTGTCATTGAAATGGCAAATGCAAATTTTGATGTTCGACCAGACTAGGCTGTTACCGCAAAAAACATAAGCTTCGGAATTTTTCATTCGAAAATAAATTTATTCTTGATACAATCCCTACAATTTCCTTGGTTTCTATTGCATTTGAAATTAATAATATTTCGTGCAAATGTTCAAATTCTGCTTAATTTCGACTATGGATCAAGTCACATTTTGACCAATCAAAGAGCGACATTTTTTCTATTAAACATTTTCGAAAAAAATATTGATCTCTGACAAATTCTGAACAAAATATTTTTTTGGTTTTCAATAAATATAATACAGGGCAAATTCTGAATTTGCGTGAACAGCCTAGATCAGACTGGAAAAATGTTATGTGGCAAATGAGATCTTCTCCACTTTTTCTTTCAGATGAAACTGGATATAGGAAAAGAGATACCATTTTATTCTATTTTTATGTATCGAATAGGAATACCTTAGTTTTAATTTTGATAAAACAGGGATTAAAATTTTAAACCATTTGAATTTTTAGGATTTTTTATCAACTACAGCATGTCACATTTTTTCTTGCGATCTTAGTTTTTTGCTTAACCTACACCAATCAAAATGTTTTCATTAACACACACGTAGGTGTTAAACCAATTTTAATTCTCATTTAGAGTCCTCGCTCCCCAAAGGGGACACAACGCCCCAACTGGTACACTTTTTAAGGTCGGCAGGTGTACCAGTTAGGGAGCGAGGACTGTAATAAACGGTATCAATCAGTTGCACGCAAAAAAATAAAACCGCAAGAAAAAATGGGACATGCTGTATAATTCTTTTCTGAGTTTAGTTGTAGGCTTATTTGTCTGAAAGTGCGCACCTGTCAGAAAATGCTTAATACTTAAAAAAAAGTATGGCAAAACAATTTTCGGACACTTGAGGGGGTACTGTGCTATATGAAACTTTTTTTGGAAATTAACTGGAAACTACGTCATATATATATAAAATTTAGATATGTCACTTTTTTATTTATTTTTTGAAATGAATGCATACATAAAATTAATTGATCTTGAATATTGAATCTCTTACAAGAACCGATCCAGGCTGCAGTTCCGATACTATTTACAAAGGATAAGGGAACAAAATTTAACACCAATTTTTTGAATTTTTTTCCGCTAGTAACAAAATTCAAAAAAATCACAATTATTGATACCCTCACCAAGCATATGAACATGTGATTTATTCGTTACCGCAAACTCAGGCGAATTCAATATACAGGTTAAGGTTTAACTGACGACGAGTTTTTGTCTGGAATTTCCACTTCAAAATGTCGAACTTCCAATCTGTAAACTTGAAAAGTTCAGTTTTTACAGGATCTAAAATTCCACATTTTTTAGGGGATTATCTTATGTGTCGATTTCTGATAAAAAATTTCACTAATAGGTATTAATTTTATTGGCTACCTTATAAAAATTTTTCGATCACGTTAAGAATTAAGCTGTCTCTTTTGAAGGTCACATCAGAATTATTTTATTCTTGTCGCATTAGTTAACAACTTATTTTAGCAAACTTTTAACAACTTATTAAAGAAAAATTAGTAAAAGTCTATTTTTCGAAAAAAATCATAAAATTTGAAAGATTTTACAACCCAAGTCAACCTTTGGATTATGGTGGAACATGTCAAATGATAGAATATAAAACGACATGTTGATTAGTTTGGTATTTTTTATTAAATTGTAAAGTTTAAAATAAGATAAGCAGAAAACATATACAAAAGATGTAGAATAAGTTAAAAGTGTAGAACACTTAGTGTACATAAGTAAATATTTATATTTTTACTATCCAAGTGCTTGAGACATATCTTTTCTCGCATCTTTTAAACTGATGCTTGAATAAATGATCATAGCATTCGTATTTTCTATGACAAAGTTGACATTCAAAAGGCAACTTTTTTTGTTTAATCCTCAAATTTCGAGCTTTTCTTGGCAAAATCACGATTCGAACCGTTTTTCGAGAGCAAAATCTTTGTGAATTTCAACTTCTTTCCAGGTTTTGAAAGTTAATTTACAATTCACGCACTTTTTCTTGTGTTTGTTAACATGGATAGTAAATGCATATCTCGAGGAGAAAGTTTTGGAGCAAATTCTGCATCTGAAGAGATAATTGTGACGTTGTTCGAATGGAATATCACTTTCTGTTTTTAACAACTGGTGTCTGAACTACTTCCGAGTCATCAAATGGCTCAGTTTTTGTTAATTCTGGCATTTCCAGAATAGTCGAAATTTTCTTGCTCGTCTTCCATCATAGAATGAAAATCTATGCGACTACATTCATGTTCTGTTTCAGAATCAATGATTTGGGATTCTTCACAATTTTGAATAAAAAATTCGAATTGATCTGACATTTTAATATTGATTGTTAGACTGTTTGTGTGATATAAATATTTTTATTATTTTCTTCTATTTATAATCAGTTTCGCGCACTTTCGCTAGGTGGCGCACCGTGTATTTGACACATGTGCTGCTAGTTGAGAGCATATTGTTAATTAGTTAATTCTAGGTACCTGACATATATATGCAAAAATATTTCAAACATTATTGTATTAAACATCTGTGAATGAACTTAAATTTGCCATCAGATTCCGATTTATTTTTTATTTTTATTAGTTCTGGCAGAAATTTCACTTCGAAAAATATATTCGCCCAAGATATTCGCCCAATGAAATGCATTTTTTTTGCAAAATAGACTCAAAAACTTTCCTAAAAACTGGCGTATTTCAACCTTTTATTCGATTTTCAAGTCGAAAATTATTTTATCAGAGACTTAGGTAAAAATGGCCCTTCAATAAACTCGCCATAAAATCTGAACCTATGAGCGATAAAAAATTGTAAATATATTTTTTATGTGAATCACCAATTTTAATAACGCATTTGAAAGTAAACTGTCTACGAACATTTTTATCCACCATTTTTTGAGGATTCAAAGTGACTTGAGCCTTTCAAAAGGCACTGTGCTTCCAAGGGTTAAGTATTATTCTTCAAATTCTGCTAAACATCTCATTTTGGAAGTTCAATTTTAAATTGGATTCTTCTCTTACAAAGATAGTCTAAAATGATAAATGACCACCTGGTACACATTCTTGGTCACCAAAATGACGTAGCCCACTGTGACTTGTTTTACTCTGCAAACATTTGGGAGTTCGTTCCGTAACCTCCCGGAGTGATGGACACTAGGCAACTTATGTTTTTAAAACCCGCTTGTGAGTCCATTTTCTCATGACATAATTTTGTTTACAACTGAGAAAAACAAATAGACTTCGAGATATATATGCAAAGTTTTCAGTAATTATTTAAAATTCAGTTTTCATGCTGATTTTAAATTGAAAATTGAAAATTTGAATCCTTTGTTCGAAACAGGGGCTATGAAATTGATTTTCGCTTGTAATTACAGATGAACGACAAAGATTTATGTTTTATTTATCCGAATGCATAAGAAAATATTATTTTTTATTAAAAATTAAAGAAACCGCTTGTTCTCAACAATGTTATACTCGTAGACTTTAGACATGAAATCTGTTAGTACAGATTCTGTACCCAGACTCGATTTCCGGCAACTAGTGACCATTCTATAGATCGAGCCATATAAAAGCAAAGTTTCATTATCAACCACATTTTTCATAGCTTAAAATAATATTCAGCCAATTTGCAATAAAATTAAAATAAAATAAAAAAATTCGAATGAACAAAAAGGCATTTAATGGGGATGAGAAAAAAATTCGCGAAAATGTACCCCGTGAGACGGGCAACAGTGCAATAATCAATACGAATTTAAACGTTTATTTATATTTTTGAACTACTGTTAAGTTAACTTCAAAGGGTTTCTATAGTTCCATTAACAATTATTATATGTTTTCATCAAAAATTATCTAGTAAATTGACTAATGAAATTATTGTTCATTACATTTATTGTTCTGAGACCAGAGACGTAGTCACGCTAACGCCTGCCTCGCAAACCTTTTTGATTCTAACTAATTAATTTTTTCGAAGTTTTGGCTTCTAGAAGGTGCTCTATTCTAACCGGGCAAATTTTCACAAATAATACACAAAATCTGAAATTAAAAAAAACCCAAATCGGTAATTATTCATTTTCTCACTTCTCTCTCGGCCTACGCATTCTTTATTTATCGAGCATTTCGAAAGCTATGACTTCTGGAGATGCTCTATTTAAACTGGAGGCCATACTGTAATGCATTAGAGTCTTAGAAATTCGTTAGACGGATTCTTTTTAAGGGGTTTTCGCATGATTTGAGTACTTTTGAAAAAAAATATATGGTAGCAATATACAGTAATTTGAAAAGAGTACTCAAATTGAACGCAAAAAATTCCAACGGGTCAACCTTCAAAGTTTTTAAAGAACTTTTTTCGCATTAAACAGGAAAGTCTGAATAAAATCACTGACCGAATAACCAAAATAAAGTTTAAATATGTCATAAATTAAACCTTATTTCTTTAAAAATAAGATCACGTGAACGTGTTTGGAAAAATATTAGTTAGTGTTCAAGACTCTTAAATTAGGTGTGTTTAAGTCCTCAAAACTTTTTCGGCGTACTTGTGAGTACTATTTGGGGTACTTGGGCCCAAAACCTCATTTCTAATTTGAAGGCAGGGCGTGATCGTTTTCCGGGACTTGAGTGTATGTAAAAAAGTCTTTAAAACTTCTAAGGACCACTTCATTTTTTTCAAAAAAGTGTTTTAGAAATTTTTGAAAAATCAACAGTTCTATTTTGGCCAACCTTATTTCCCTTGAATATAATCGTCACGTGATCATTTTTAGGGCTATGGTGTAATGGAAAAAAAGTCTTAGAATTTTTTTTGATCAGGATGAAACGTTGTTGTTTGGTGATTTAAAATTTTTTTGCACAAAAATAAGTACTTGTGAATACAGTAAAATTTTCAATAAAAAAAACGCACAACGTCATTTTGTCTTAAGAGTTTATCGATAACTTTATAACAGTGGTCTTGTCATTAATCGTTTAAAGTCGTAAAATGCCGATTTAATCGGTGAATGGTCCACTACTTGCCGGAAATCGAGTCTACGAGTTAAAATTTCAGTTATCATAAGTTCACAATAGCAATTAACTTTCAATCGTTCAGAAAAAAAAAAAGTTTATACAACCGCAGAGAACTTCATAACAGCGAGCGCGGCAGAGCACCTTCATCATCAGACAAAAACTTTCTTGGTTGTGCTCATGATAATTATGCACCGTATTGTATCTCTCACCTTGACCCGCACCAATTTAAAGTGACGCTTACTTATTTGAAGTAATTTTTTTAGAAAAATTTCATCCGAATGATCATTCGAAGTAACGAGTTTTTTGCTTAAATCAGTGTTTCTTTTTCATTTGAAAACAACCAAGATAAAATAATGGGCATGAATGTTTTTTATCAAGCATGTTAAAATTTGTATTATGATTTCTAAAAAAATGAATCCTTAAATTATGAATTTTTTTGAAAACAATTGCATATTTTTATGAATTTAACGAAAAAAATTGAAAAAATCTTTCTCTGTGACTATATTTTTATTGTTTTCATCTTATATCTCAAGGCGATTGATATAAAACGTAAAAACAATTTGATGATAAATACGGATTTTTCACGCGACAAAGAAATATTTTCATGCGCATTTAATTTCATTCTGGTGTTTTCAAATATAAAAAAAAACACTGATTATTTAAAAGTAGAAAATGTACTTCAAATGATCATTTGGGTGAAATTCACAGATTTAAAAAAATGTCACTTCAATGAGTAGCATTACTTCAAATAAGTGCGGGTTCAAAAGCGAAGGATAATAAGGCACAATAAGCATGAAAGTACATCAAGAAAGTTTTTTGTTTGATGATAAATTGTGCCTGCCGCGCGCACATGAAAAAGGTGCTCTACAGGTTATATATATGCACTTCTCCTTGCTTTTAGAACCGAATGAAAGTAAATTCCTGTAAAAAATGTATATACAGAGGTGTCCCAATATTGCCGAAAGTTTCTTTAACAAAAAAAATCGGCGATTGTTCATTACAAAAAATAAAATTTGGAAATTCAATCTTAAAATATGACGTCATTCATGACGCAATCAAAGTAATTTTTGATAAAGCCCTCAAACGCCCACGCAATTTCGGTGATATTGGCTCACTCGCCAGGATATGCGCACTGCCGAGGAATGTAGCTTAACTCCCGTAGTGTCTTTTGCGCCACAATGGCGCAAGGGCCTTTAATCGCAATAGGAGCCCATTACATCATTGTTCATGACAATGTGAGATCATATGTCGACAAAAGTATCGATTCAACTTTATAACAATCTAATAATTTACCGTTTTGTGCGTTTTTTTTCGCAAAATTTTTACTGTATACAGAACTATTTTTTGCAAAAAAAATTTAAAGTCATCAAAAAGGCCTTTGAGTGCGGGAGTCGGAAAAAATTCTAAGAACTTTTTTTCCATGACACCAATAGCCCCAACAGTCGACTCCACGTGACCGTATATTCAAGGAATAAGGTTGGCCAAAGTAGTACTGTTTTTTTTCAAAAATTACTTAAATCAATTTTTGAAAAAAGTGGAAGTGGTTTTTTAGAAGTTTTTAATACTTTTCCTCATTAACACACAAGACAAAACGATCACGTGACCTTCAAAATTAGGAAATAAGGTTTTGATGAAAGTAACAAATAGTGAATCAAATTACGCCGAAAAATTTTTTGGGCAAATTAACACAGAGTAATTTAAGAGTTTGAACATAATAATATTTTCACACACGTCACGTGATCTTTTTTTTCGAGAAATAAAGGATTCATTTATGACATATTTCAAAACGCTTATTTTTGAATTATTTCGTCAGGTGAATTTTATTCGACTTTGATGATAATGAGAAAAATGTCTTAAAAACACTTGAAGTTTGACCCTGGAATTATTTTTTAACGTAAATTTGAGTACTTTTTTCAAATTTACTGTATACCCGTAGGCCGTTTACCTATCGAGGCTAAAATCGAGGCGAAGGGGGGGATCACAAATCCGAGGAAAGACATTCCTGATGATTTTGTTGCAAGAAATTCGAAAAATTATTTTAAAGGTGGTGGTCGGATAGTGGCGATGCATATTTTTTCAAAAATTTTCAAAAATTTTTCAAAATTTTTGAAAATTTCTCAAATGATCGGAAATGACCTTATTGGACGTTGGAAACGAAAGAAAACAACATTTTTACAGGCTTTTGGCATGAAAAATAAAATTTATTGAAAAAAATAGCTTGATTGTCTATTTTTTAACGTTGAAAAAATTGCAAATTTTCGACGCAGATTCAACTGTATTAGCTGTCAAACTTGCAATTTGACATGAAATCCGTACTATCCTTTTTTTCAGAAAAAGTTCTCAAATCATTTGAAAGACCCATTAAAATAATCGTCACGAATTTCTAAGACTTTTAACACTTACAGTTTAGGCCGCGAAAATTATCACTTGACCGTAATAAACAAGTTTACATTATTGCCATAAAATACCCTTTGTTTGCAAAACTACGGTCCTAGAATTCGAAAAAAGAATTCCCAAGAATGCATAGTTTCAAAGAGACTTCCGTGAACTTATGATCAGAAATACAATTTTTGTCTCAAATATAATTCGCAAAGCAAGTTCAAAATTAAGTTACCGCAGCGGTAAAACTACACAGTGACTCCAGTAGTGTGGCAATTTTGTTCGTTCTCGTGTGTCTGCATAATTAAAAATTACATATTTGTAAGCTGCGTATTCTTATCATACTTTTTCTTTGGTTGAGATCTCGCCCACTAGTCCATCGAGAACTTTTCTAGAATTTTTAAACTTCGAAAATTGATAAAATTATTTTCATTCGCGTGATAATCTAATGTTTTAAAGAATAATATTTTATCATGGAGAATGGTGATGAAAACATTCCATTTTTTTGCAGCTACAATACTCAAATTGTTGTGCGGTTTAATATGTGAAATTATGAAAATGTCAAATAACGCCTAAATTTGTGTTATTTATCGCACTTGGTTTGGAAATTCGGCAAAATGAGAGAAAAAAATTTTTATTATTTTCTTCTCAAATTTGAATGACTTTTTATTAACTTTTTTAACAAATTTGTTTTTATAGGACTGTACGAGAATTCTTTGAATAATATGATTATCATTGAAAAAATATATGTTTAATAAGAATGTTCGGTTATAATGCTGCAATTAAAGCGCTGCGCCATCGATGGCGCAAAGACACTACGGGTCCAGGAGATGGTCGGCCACTACGGGAGTATAAATCGTGAGATCGCGTTTGGTTTTTTGCAATATTCGGCAAACTCGGTGAAATATTGGGCCGAAAAGTGCGAGAGAGTTAAAAATTTAACTGTTAAAGTCCTTGATAAAGTGGATTTACATACTGTGCCTCGATGGCCACTACCCGATTGAACGGAGAAGATTATGCAATAGATTTTTAAGAATTCTGGATTTTATCAATTTTTGATCAAGATTCTTCGCAATTTCAAAGATGTCTGGTTTTAGTACATGTTGCTTTAACTCTGCTTGTAGCTCCAAAATAATTTATTTTTTGAAATAAATTTATGATTTGTTATTTGCACTATTTGTTAAGTTTTTTTTTTTTCTAAAGATAAATTTTTAAATTGTGAAAATTATACGAAGTTCAAATTTTCCTCCGGTCCGAAGCTGATCTCCGACAGCAACAAAAAGTAACTGTTTATCATTTTAAAAAATATTACTGTCTCTTAATCCGTAAATTTTAGATACTTGGGACTATGATTTTCTTTTCATTGTATTTACCTATTCATTTTTATCGGAAATGATTTCTTCGGACATTTAAAAAGCCCGTTACGGGTGCCGTATTAAGGCACAGTGTTTTTCAGTTTTTAAACAAAAAAATTATTGTAAGGTCAAATTACAAGCTTACAACTCAAGTGACCTTTGATTATGTGAACAGGCAATCATAGAACAAAATGGCATGTTGATTAGTTTGGTATTTTATTTAATTTTAAATGAAATAAGATAAACAGAAAATGTAAGCAGAATTTGAGAGAATCAATTAAAAGTGTACTCAAAATTAATTTATATTTTTACATCCAAGTGCTTGAAAATATCTTTTTCGATCTTTTAATGATGTTTGAATAATGATCATAGCATTCGTATTTTCTATGACAAGCTGCATTCAAAAGGCAATTTTTTTGTTTACCCTCAAATTTCGAGCTTTTCTTGGCAAATCACGATTCGACCATTTTCGAGAGCAAAACTCTTTGTGATTTTCAACTTCTTTCCAGGTTTTGAAGTTAATTTACAATTCACGCACTTTTTTTCTGTTTGAACATGGATAGTAAATGCATATCTCGAGGAGAAAGTTTTGGAGCAAATTCTGCATCTGAAGAGATAATTGTGACGTTTGTTCGAATGGAATATCACTTTCTGTTTTTACAACTGGTGTCTGAACTACTTCGAGTCATCAATGGCTCAGTTTTTGTTAATTCTGGCATTTCAGAATAGTCGAAATTTTCTTGCTCGTCTTCCATCATAGAATGAAAATCTTGATCATACATCATGTTCTGTTTTCAGAATCAATGATTTGGGATTCTTCACAATTTTGAATAAAAAATTCGAATTGATCTGACCATTTTAATATTGATTGTTAGACTGTTGTGTGATATAATATTTTATTATTTTCTTCTATTTATAACAGTTTCGCGCACTTTCGCTAGGTGGCGCACCGTGTATTTGACAATGTGCTGCTAGTTTAGAGCATATTGTTAATTAGTTAATTCTAGGTACCTGACATATATATGCAAAATATTCAAACATTATTGTATAAACATCCTGTGAATGAACTTAAATTTGCCATCAGATTCCGATTTATTTTTTATTTTTTATTAGTTTTTTTCGATAATAAAATTTCAAGTTGAACTGTACGTAAAATTAAGGAACATTATCAAAAGCTACTGGTAGACATAAGTTAATGATTGACTTTTTTTTTGATCGGCACAAGCTTAACGAAAAGTTGCCAATTGTTTAAACGCTAGCCAGAATGAATCATTAAACAATTTAGAAACAAATTTTATCTTTGTATTAATTTGCAAAGTCTTGGCAGAATTTCACTTCTAAAAATATATCGCCCAAGATATTCGCCCAATGAAATGCATTTTTTTTGCAAAATAGACTCAAAAACTTTTCCTAAAAACTGGCGTATTTCAACCTTTTATTCGATTTTCAGTCGAAAATTATTTTATCAGAGACTTAGGTAAAAAATGGCCCTTCAATAAATCGCCATAAAATCTGAACCTATGAGCGATAAAAATTGTAAATATATTTTTATGTGAATCACCAATTTTAATAACGCATTTTGAAAGTAAAACTGTCTACGAACATTTTTATCCACCATTTTTTGAGGATTCAAAGTGACTTGAGCCTTTTCAAAAGGCACTGGTGCTTCCAAAGGCTTTAAGTATTATTCTTTCAAATTCTGCTAAACATCTCATTTTGGAAGTTCAATTTTAAATTGGATTCTTCTCTTACAAAGATAGTCTAAAATGATAAATGACCACTGGTACACATTCTGTCACCAAAATGACGTAGCCCACTGTGACTTTTTACTCTGGCAACATTTAGGAGTCGTCCGTAACCTCCCGGAGTTTGAATGACACTTAGGAAACTTAAATGTTTTTAAAACCCGCTGTGAGTCCATTTTCTCATGACATAATTTTGTTTACAAACTGAGAAAAAAATAAAATTCGAGATATAAATTCGAGGAGTAGTGGCTACGCATTCTAACCAAAAGGTGATAAAGGAATATATGCAAAAGTTTTCAGTAATTATTTAAAATTCAGTTTTCATGCTGATTTTTAAAATATAAAATTTTGAATCTTTGTTCGAAACAGGCTATGAAATTGATTTTCGCTTGTAAATCACAGAATGAACGACAAAGATTTATGTTTTATTTTATCCGAATGCATAAGAAAATATAACTTTTTATTTCAAAAATAAAAGAAACAGCTTGTTCTCAACAATGTTAAAATTTCAGTTATCATAAGTGTCCACATAAAATTAACTTTCATTCGGTTCTAGAAAAAAAGAAAGTTTATACAACCTGCAGAGAACTTTCATAACAGCGCGCGCGGCAGAGCACCTTCATCATCACACAAAAACTGTCTTGATTGTGCTTTCATGATAATTATGCACGTATTGTATCCCTCACCTTGAACCGCACCAATTTAAAGTGACGCTTACTTATTTGAAGTAATTTTTTTAAGAAAAATTTCATCCGAATGATCATTCGAAGTAACGAGTTTTTGCGTTAAATCAGTGTTTACTTTTTTATTTGAAAACAACCAAGATAAAATTAAATGGGCATGAATGTTTTTTATCACATGTTAAAATTTTGTATTTTATGATTTTCTAAAAAATGAATCCTTAAATTATGAATTTTTTTGAAAAACCATTGCATATTTTATGAATTTAACGAAAAAAATTGAAAATCTTTCTCTGGGACTTATTTTTTATTGTTTTTCATCTTATATTCTCAAGGCGATTGATATAAACGTAAAAACAATTTGATGATAAAATACGGATTTTTCACGCGACAAAGAAATATTTTCATGCGCATTTAATTTCATTCTGGTTGTTTTCAAATATAAAAAAACACTGATTAATTTAAAAGTAGAAAAATTGTTACTTCAAATGATCATTTGGGTGAAATTTCACAGATTTAAGAAAAATGTCACTTCAAATGAGTAAGCATTACTTCAAATAAGTGCGGTTCAAAGCGAAGGATAAATAAGNTCGAATCATCAGATTTTCATTAATATTCCATTTTCGTTTTCAGGGTCGGGATGGGGGCTCAAGGGGAGTTTAAAATTTCCATACACTGTATCTATACTTCAAGTAAGCACCTTTCAATCATTCTTGAACATCAGAAATTACTTACGAACTTACTAATATTAAAATTAACCGTTGGTATGGGACAGTTCTCATCCCAAAATGACGCGTCGCACGTCATGAAGCATCAACTCGCTGTGACAGTTTCGATATGTCACAGTGGTGTTTTTTCACTCTCGCTGTGATATCATCGATGAGTATAAATGTAAACCTGATGTATAGCCGAAACGTTAATACATTTTTAATCTGGACAATTTAATATCCCTAATTCACATCTTTGTGATATCCCGGCCCTACTATTTGAAACACACTACGTTTCTAATCAGGGCCGGGATTATTACAAAGTCTGAAATAGGGGACTATTAATGTCCCAAACACCCGCTACGAAATTATAACTCAATTTTAGTTAGAAACACTCAACGAAAGGTCTAGGAACAGATGGGCTCTTATCGTGCTATTGTTAGCCCATAAATCACCATGATACGACTCGAAATAATTTTGCGCCTAGTTTAATTCGGAATATTTAAGAAATCAATGGAAATCCGAAATTCGTAATTCAATTTAAGATCAAAATCTATATACGACTTTGTCCTGCAATAAACTCTAAATTAAACACCTTAAATATAGTATAACCGATCTGACCAATGAGTAGCTTTTTAATGTCTCCAGATCTTGTCTAGGATATATATTAAAAGTAATAAAATCTAATTAAGAAACAGATGTGAAATTTTTAAGAGGCGTTATACAATCTGAAAGCATTACTTGATATTGAACAGAGTGCAGAAAATATATTCTGAGGATAACCTGCAGAGACGTTTTCATAGACGGCAGCGCGCCGTAATCCTTTTGAGTCGGTGATAGAAGATCAGAAGCAGAAACTCTCAAAGTGCATAATGTGACGGTTATTCTATGCAGTTTATTTTCTTTTTGACTGTACGCTAGTTATTTGAGCAACGGTATGGAAAAATATGTTTATATGTTCTTGAAGAGTACCTGTAGGAATTCTTTGGCGAAAATCTTCTGTGATTCTCTCTAGATTATTTCCAGCATTTTCTTTATTACATTTCAATTTTCTAAATTTTGACCTTGAAGATTGAATTATTTTTGTATATGTTTTTCGGTATTCTGCTATAAAAATAAATGTGCAAACTTAGAGTCTATAGCCCTAGAAAATAACTGGATGGTATGAGTTCAACTATGAACAAGACTAACACCGGTTTTTTTTAATTTTTTTCAGGGGGCTTTTCTGAGACAGTTTCGTGCAGCGCAATAATGTCTTATTGCTTCAACCCCTTAAGTTCAATATTTTTTTGTTTTTATAAAATCATATATAAAGAATGATTTCAAATAATTTAAATAAAGCAAAAAAAGCCATGAGGCAGTTTGTTCTGATCTTTACTTGCTCCCGCGGATTTATTAAATGCTCTGCGCACCGCTGTTATAGCGTGCTTTGAGGTTCATCTCAGTATTTTTCCGCCTTTTCTCTTGTATAAGTTATTATCATTCTGCCTTTAACCGAATAAAAATTATGATTTTTATGCGAAACTTCTCGTTTGTTGTTATGAACTATAAATCGCTACAGGATCAGGTTTGTTTTTTATCTCAAGCGTTTATCGTTGATTGAAAATTTTTTGTTATCAAAAACTTCCAAGAGGTCAGTTGAGGTAATCGGTTCTTTTCAAACTTTTATTATTTTCGATGAGAAGGTATTTTAATGACGAATCATATAGTTTATGCGTCATTTGCCGCATTTTCAATAACAACACGAAATAAAAATGTTTTCCGCAGCGAAATCCCGCTGTGGCTTGTTCGAATGTTTACTAGACACGGGTCAAGCGATATGTCGTGTTTGATGACCAAACTTGGTCTTATAACAGTGGTCAGTTAGACGCAATTCTTTTTGTTTCTTTTTTTTATTTGCATCTTTTCCCCTTTTTGCGTTTTAATTATTTCACTTGGAGCTGATTGGAAATACATTTTTAAGAATTGTGACTCAATTTTCAATTAATTTTAATAAGGCAACCAAAGTAACTCCCATTGGACCGAGAACTAAAGGAGTGTAATGTTCGCAGCCTTTAGCCGTTTTTTAAGTAACTTAAAAATCCTTTGGTCATGGACATGTTCCAAATGACGTTCTACAGATTGATTTCATCGTTACCATTTCTTGACTTTCCAAAATTTTCTATTCTCAAATTTCGTCACAAAACAATTTCTCCTATTGACAATGGTATTTTTCACAATATTCTATAGGACCAAGTCTGGATCAAGTAAGTCCCGCGATTGAGCTAATGCGGTGTATTTTTTTGATTTTTCTAATTTTGAATTTTTGAAGTTTAAATTTATGGACCTCACTTTATTAGACTGGGATCCAGGACACTTTTAGGGGGTATCGACTTTGATTTATTAAGGCTTTGAGGCATTAAAATGCTTCAAATTGCATTCGGGCGTGTGATTAAGTGTACTTAAGAACCAATCATCAAAAAAAAAATTTCGAATTTTCGCTTTTTCGATTTTTTTTCTAGTATATTTTTAAAGATAGCTTAAAAATAACGTTTGCTCGATTTGACACTAAACTTCAAAATATCAGACTTGCGTAAGCCAATTTTTTCATCAGTGTTTCAACTGGCTTTTCTTCTTGCGCTACTTTTCGAAATCGAGCACTTCTTTTTTTCGGAATTTGTTGGAAGATCGGCCAAAAATCTATTTCGGTTCTAGCTCGGAATTTGCAAAAAGCGCCGAAGGGATTTTACATTGCTTTTCTCAGGTAATTGATAAAATTTTGGAGCCTTTTTTGCAAATTATCTCGGACGGGGATAGATTTTGACGTTCTGAATTGCAAATGCTCGGTTATTTGGCGTTCTGATTGGTTCCGTCGCCGGATCATAAAGAAACAAGAAGTTTGGCATCTCCCGTTAGTGAATCTGTGAATTTGAGCTTTGATTTTTTGAGTACGTCTGGGAGGAGATTTTTTTGCGTTGGAAAAGTTCACTTTTACAGATACGTACTATGGTGTAATGGTCATAATTTGTTGATGTTTTTTTCTGCAAGTTAGGATAGATCTGACAATTAGCATTTTTTTCGGTTTTTTCTCATGAACTGTTGTTTTCAGTATATTTCACCAGAAATGTCAAATAGGTCGTATAGCCCTTAGGGCACTAATTTTTTTTATTTGTTTCGGTGATAAACTTTCATACTTGCTATCCACCAGGTTTTGAATTCGAAAAAATTAATTTGGGCAAATTGCATGTGAGAAGATACATTACAAGAGATTTGTTTTCACAAAGTGGAGATATCGAAAACTGTAGCCTTAAATTCGGAAAACTATGCATCGGTGGCTATAATTGGCATTTGGCATTAAGTCAGATGGTATAGCAAGTTTCGAGACGTTTGAGACTGTGCAGGTATTTGGTACCTCTGAATTTGGTTAGAACAAGTTCATCATGAATTATTTTGATTTTTTTATTGGAATAAAAGTGTGCACAGATGATACTAAATGATAAAGTTATATAAGTTTTATTTTACAATCAGTGCTTGTTCCATATCTTTTTTCGCTTTTTGGAATTTGATGCTTGACTAATGTCATAGCTTGCTATTTGTCTGTGCAGGTTGACCTCAACGGTAACTTGTTTTTGGCTGATTCTGCAGTTTCTAGCTTTTCTTGGCAAATTTCACAATTCGACCATTTTTTCGAGGCCGAAATCTTTGTGGGTCTTCAACTTCTTTCCAGGTTTTGCGTGGAGTTTACAATTAAAAAAAAAAAAAAAAAAAAAAAAAAAAAAAAAAACAAAAAAAAAAAAAAAAAAAAATTTTTTTTTGTTTTTTTTAAAAAAAAAAAAAAAAAAAAAAATTCTTTTTTTTTAAAAAAAAAAAAAAAAAAAAAAAAAAAAAAAAAAATTTTTTTAAATACCTTTTTCTTGTGTTTGTTTCGTGGATTGTAACAGCATTCTGGAAGAAAAAGTTTTTGAAGCAATTCTGAACTGAAGACGGTAATTGTGCGCTTGACGAACGGGATGTCCTTTCGGTGTTTCAACTGGTGTTCTGAACTGCTTTCTGTTTTCAATGGCTCAGTTTTGGTTTAATTTCGGGCTTTCCGATGTCAATTTTCTTGCTCGTCTTCCATTCATAGAATGAATTCTTGAGAGGACTTCTTCTATTTGAGATTCAGTAGTGATCTTCGGATTCCTCAAGTTTTTGCAATGAAATTCAATTGTTCTGGACATTTTATTAGTGATGGTAGTAGGTTTGGTGATTATTATCTATTATTTTTCTCGTTTTTACTCGTACTCAGTTTCGCGCATTTTCGCTAGAATGGCGCACCGTCGCATAAGGAGCAGTGTTACTATTGAGAACTTGGCTTGTTGTTACTTCTAGGTACTGACACAGACTATATCCTTTTCACTTTTTTGGTGGTGCGTAGCGCACAACGTTAAAGGTGTAGTGCTACGCATTCTAACCAAAAAGTGATAACGGGATATTCCTTTTCGGAACGGCATCCCATCTCAAAACAGCTATACTATGCATCGTACAGACGCGTTTCGAATCCAACTGATGTTGCTTTTAGTGATTGGCTTGTAGTTGATTACACACCGATAAATTAGCGGTTCCATTTCAAGACCTTGCCTTATATATCATAGATAATAAATACTGAGCAACTTAGTGGGTTCGAACACGCGCTAGAGATAGTCAAGCGTTTTTAGAGATGAGGTTCCGTTCCTGAAAAGATATATGGCAAATCATGTCAAAACTTATATGGATGGTAATTTGGAAAGGTCTCCAAAATTAAATCAGACTAATTGCTTTCTCGAGGCCTCCTTTAACAACCCTAGTGACAAGACTTCCGAATTCATAAGATCTTCTATTTTGATCATTTTATTTATTACGTATTTCAAGGGCTCGAGAGTAAAATTCCATACATGTATTTATAACTCAACGTGAAAGCACTCTCCAATCATACTTGAATCCGATATACTAAATCGTATAAATTTAACTGTCTGGTTAATTGGGACAGTCTTCAGTCACCAAAATGACGCCGTTTCGCGAACCTCGATGACCATCTATTGCTGTAAAAGTTCGAAAATGTCACATGGGGTGATTTATTTCTACTAGCTGTGCTATCATCGATGAGTATAAATGTTTAAACTGAAATGTATAAAGCCGAACGTTCGAAAATACAAATTATTTAATTGAAAATTTCATAGACAGGGTGTAATGGTTTTACCTTCTTTTTTTCCCAACTGGTTCACTTGATTTCGCGATTTTGATTATTGGTGTGTCAGAGAAGTTTTCTCCAGATTTCAACCAATCAAAAAGCGGCGAAATCAAGTTGTACAGTTGGAAATAAGAGAGGTAAATCCTTACGCCCTGTATACCTCTATTACACGTTGTGCAATCTCCGGCCCTAATACTTAAAACAAACTACGTTTCCTAAGAGGGCCGGATATTCAAAAAGTCTGAATAGGGCATATTATGTCCTAACAACCCTGCTATAAAATTTATAAACTCCATTATTTGTAGTTCAGAATACCAGAACGAAGGGTTCTGAGAACAGAATTGGCCTGCTTTCGAGCTGTTTAGTTAGCCTACATCACATGATACACGACTCGAAAAATATTTAGCGCCTAATTTTAATTTATGATTTTATCAATATGGAAAATCCGAAATTCCGATCATTTTCAATTAATTATCCAAAATCTATATACGACTTTGTCGATGCAATAAACTAAAATTAATACTATTTCTTAAAAATGAATATTAATAATCCGATCTGACCAAATTTGAGCTATTTTATGCTCTAGAAGTCTTGTTCTAGAAATCATATTATCAAAAGTAAGTAAAATTCTTAAAATTTAAGAAACAATGATGAAAATTTATTTAAGAGGCGGTGTATCAATCTGACCAATTACCTTGATATTAACGAAAGTGCAGAAAATATATCTGAGATAACCTGCAGAGCACTTTTATAACGGCGCGCGCGGTATCTTTATTATTGTCGGTGAATAGTTAAAGATCAGACAGAAACTTTCTTCAAAGTTGATTAATGTGCACGTGATTATTCTTATGAATTTTTTTTCTTTTTGACGTGACGCTTAGTTATTTGAAGCAACGGTATATTGAAAAAAATTTGTTTTTTTATATTTTTCTTGAATGAGATACCTATAGAAATCTATCGCCGAAAAAATCTTCTTTATCTCCTCTAGACTTATTTCCAGAATTTTAAAAATACAGCTATAAAAAATAAATAGTGCAAACAAGAAGTTTTTATCGCCTCTAGAAAAATAACCGGAAATGGTGTATGAACAAAGGTTAACACCGTTTTTTTTTTAAATTTTTTCCAGGGGCTTTTCTAGAAATCGTGCAGCGCAAAATGTCTTCTATTTGCTTCAACCACCCCGTTAAGTTCAATATACATTTTTATTGTTTTATAAAATCATAATAATAAAGAAATGATTTCAACATAATTTTGACTACAAGCAAAACAGCCATGAGCGAAAGTTATTGTCTGATCTTTACTATCTCCGCGATTATAAAATGCTCTGCCGCACCGCTGTTAATAAGGTGCTCTGCAGGTTTATCTCAGATTTTTATCCGCATTTTCTCTTGATATAAGTTTATATCCATATAACCAACTAAAATATGCATATTTTTATGCAAAACTTTTGTTTGTTGTTCCTAATGATAAAATGCTACAGGCATCAGCTCCGATTATTATCTCAAGCAGTTTATCATGATGAAGTGATGAAAAATTTGTGTAATAAAAATTCAAGAGGTATGAGTAGGGTCAGTACCGGGAGATTTATCTGCAAAACTAAACCCCTCAGCACCGTTTGAGTCATAATGATAACCGGTTCTTCAGAAACTTTTTGAAAGCCTTATTAATTTTTCGATGAGCATAGTTATTTTATATGTCGAAATCCTCATAAGTTTATGCGTTATTTTGCGCACTTTCAAATAACAGCACGAAATAAAAAATTGTTTCCCGCAGCGAGAATCTCGCTGTGACATTGTTCGAACTGTTTACTAAGAACACGAGTCACAGCGGGCATCGTCGTCTTGGTGACCAAAACTTGGTCTTAAATAAACCAGCTGGTCAAATTAAAAGGCCTTTCAATATTTTGTTTTTACTTTTAAATCAATTTTTTCCCCTTTTTCGTTCAAATTTTTTGAGAAAATTTTTATTTTTTTTTGAAATCTAATTCAAGCTCATATTCCACAAGGTAAACATACAATTAAATATTGTTTTTCCGAATAATTGAATATAATTTTCTCACGTCTAAAAATAATTCACGAAAGTGGGATATTAATTGAGCTAGAAATATGAAAACATTTTAAGAAATTGTGACTCCAAATTTTCACATTAAAATCTTTAATAACGAGCAGAACCAAATTAACTCCCATGAGACCCCGAGAACTAAAGGGTTAATTTCGCATCTTTAGCCGTTTTAAAAAAAAAACTCAAAAAAATCCTCGGTCATAAAATGTCCACAAGAACGTTCTCTACAAGATTGATTTAAAATCATTACCCATTTTTGGCTTTCAAAATTTCTCATTTCAAATCGTCACAAAAACAAATTTCTCCTATTCACAATGTTATTTCCTCGCACAAAACTAACTAAAAAAGCATATATCTCAAAAAAGAATGAACATTAAAACTAACTAAGGATAAAATTGGATGAATATTGAAAAGTCTTTATAATAATTTTAGGAACCAAGTTACTTGGCTCATAATTAACGAAGGTTGACAAATTAAGACTTTAAAAATGCTCTAAATATATTTAAGCCATGATATAGCAATTAATGTGGTTTAAGTTGAAATGTGAACGCCTACACAAATTTTTGATGCTTGAATTTTTTGAAATTTTTTCCAAATATCTGTGTCAGGTACCTGGAATTGACTAATTAGCAATATGGTCTCAATAAGTAACACATGCCACTTATACACGATGCGCCACCTAGCGAAATTGCGCGAATTTGAGAATAAAACGCGAAGAATAATTCAAATTAGTATATTACACAAACAATCTAACAATAATAACAAAATGTCAGAACAATTTGAATTTTTCATTCAAAATTCCGAGGAATCACAAACGACTTTAAATTCTGAAATTGAATGTAGTCTGATTAATTTCCATTCGATGATGGAAGACGAGCATGAAAATTTTGACTATTCTGAAATGCCNTCGAGATATGCATTTACTGTCCATGTAAACAAACACAAGAAAAAATGCGTGAATTGTAAACTCACTTTCAAAACCTGGAAAGAAGTTGAAGACCACAAAGATTTCTGCTCTCGAAAAAATGGTCGAATTGTGATTTTGCCAAGAAAAGCTCGAAATTTGAGAATCAAGCAAAAAAAGTTACCGTTTGAGTGTCAACTCTGTCACAGAAAATACGAATGCTATGATCATTTATTCAAGCATCAATTCAAAAGATGCAAAAAAAGATATGTAACAAGCACTTGGATTGTTAAAATTTAAAAAGTTATTTCATTTAAACTATTTATCCATTTTATTTATCATCTGTGCATATTATTACACACTTTTTATTCCAATAAAAATTATCAAAATATTCAACATCACGAACAAATAAGTTTTTTTTGCGAATAAAAATTTGTTAAAGGTTTTCGAAAAAATTGGAAATTTATAAGTTTTTTTTAATTTTCAAAATTTGATAACCCCAAATTTTTATTTTTAATAACATACTTTTAACAGTTTAAAAACGATTCTAAATTTTCCTAAAAAAAAGGGAAAATTTCGATATCTTTTCAAAACATTAAAAAGATATTTTTTTCATTGTTTCGAGAAGTTTTTTTCGAGATTTATTCTATTTTTCAATTTCATTGGTGCATATTTTTCATAACCATTTGGTGGGTAACTATCAGGTCCTAAAAATATTGATAATCAAATTATTTTTAGATTTACAGACGAATAAAGGAGATTCTCAAAATCAAGCATATATAAATGAAGCAAATAAATATCGCCTTGAATTACGAGATACAAAAGAAGCAGAAAAAGTTAATAAATTAAGATGGCAAGTTTGTATCGGTGATGACATTCCAGCGGACGATCATTTAACAGAAATTGAAACCTCGAGGACATATGACATGCCTAGAATCGGTAAGTATAAAACCCACCAACAATCATGATAAATTTATTAATGGTAATGTTTTTAAACAGCCTGAAATTTGAATTTTGAAATACGACTCCCGAATTTGAATTTTTAGAATGGCTTCAAAATTAAAATTATGACAAATTTTAAACTCTGATTAAACATTCTATAATTTGAATCTGAAATTTAAATCTACAAAATTTCAACTTCCAAACTTGATCTCAAAATTTTAAACTTGAAAATTTGACTCCAAAATGTTTATCTTTGAATTCGATTCAAATATTTTAAGAATAAAAAAATTACAAATTGACTCGAGAATTTAAATTTATAAATATGACACTCAAATTTGAATTTTAGAATACGACTACCAAATTGAGCTCTAAATCAGTGACTCTAAAATTAAAATTTTTTTAATAATTGTGAAATTAAATTCTCTGATTTGATTCCAAAATTTGAATTTTGAAATATGAGTACCAAATTTCAATTTTCAAATTTAATCTCAAAATTTCAACTTTCAAACTTAAGGGGGTAGGTGTCGGTTTTTTTTGAGCCCTTTATAGAATTAATTTNATAAAAAATCAAGCAGAATCACATATTAAATGTTTTGGTATCTATTAAATATCCGTATGTCAACTAATGAGTTGGTCGCGCGATTTTCATTTCTAAACTATCGATGAAATTTTTAACGCTCGGTGGTACACTCGATAAGTGCCATTTGGCACTAAATATTTAAAAATTTTATGCTGGTCAAAAATTCCAAATAAAATTGTGGGTGTAATAGGCGTCATTTCTTTAGATAGTAAGAACATTTTTTAATATCAAAACGCAATTGAAGGTCAATTTTTATCTCAAAAAAAGTTGTTTTTCTCTACTTTTTCATGGGAAAAAAACTTTCATATCAAGGAAATTTTTTAATTAGCAACAAGACTTTTTAGCGCATTACACCCGACAATGTCTGAAGTTTATTAATATCGTCTTTAAAAAAAAATCTGTAGTCGATTTTAGTTGGAAATGGATGTACCGTGAAAAGTGGTTTTTTATATTCTCCCAGATAATTAGTTATGTTAAGAAATTACAAATATAAACGTTTGCAAGAATGGACACTTTTATTGAAGATAAAAAATAAAAAAATAAATTTTCACATTTTTTTTCTTTCATTTATCGCTCTGAAAAAATGTACCAATCTGCCGGATCGATGCCACCCCCTTAAACAGCCTGAAATTTGAATTTTGAAATACGACTCCCGAATTTGAATTTTTAGAATGGCTTCAAAATTAAAATTATGACAAATTTTAAACTCTGATTAAACATTCTATAATTTGAATCTGAAATTTAAATCTACAAAATTTCAACTTCCAAACTTGATCTCAAAATTTTAAACTTGAAAATTTGACTCCAATAGGTTTATCTTTAAATTCGATTCAAATATTTTAAGAAGAAAAAAATTACAAATTGACTCGAGGATTTAAATTTATAAATATGACACTCAAATTTGAATTTTAGAATACGACTTCCAAATTGAGCTCTAAATCAGTGACTCTAAAATTAAAAATTTTTTAATAATTGTGAAATTAAATTCTCTGATTTGATTCCAAAATTTGAATTTTGAAATATGAGTACCAAATTTCAATTTTCAAACTTAATCTCAAAATTTCAACTTTCAAACTTAATCGCAAAATTTTGAAGTTGAAAATTTGACTCCAAAATGTTTATCTTTGAATTCGATTTAAATATTTTGAAAAAAATTTCAAAATGACTCGCGAATTTGAGTTTTAAAATATGACACTCAAATTTGATTTCTAGAATACTACTTTCAAATTGAGCTCTTAATCAGTGACTCTCAAATTAATTTCTTTAATAACTGTGAAATTTAATTCTCTGATTTGATTCCGAAATTTGAATTTTGAAATAGGACTCATATTACTCATGTATATGAGTACCAAATTTCAATTCTCAAACTTGTTCTCCAAATTTTTTATTTGGACTCGGAAATAAAATCATTGAATATTTATTTTTAAGAAGATTTGAAATATGATTCTTATTATAGACGATTTGAAATAAGGAGTTCCAAAAATAAAAAAACGGTTTTAATGTGTTCAAGCTGTCTTGTAGAGAATTTTTTCTGGTCATTTTAAGACCTAGGATTTTTTTTTTATGTAAAATTTTCAAAAAAAAATTGATTTTAGGTCAATTTTTTGAGATTATACAGGTAGTATGTGATTCAGTTCTAGCGAAGCCGTATGAAGTGCTAGAAGGCTGATTTTTTGGCCAGTGAAAATTAAGCGTTTTTCGGTTACCAATTTTTTTGACTGAGGGTCGGCGACCAATATTTGACCTTTAATGACCGGTCAAAGTTCAAGGTCAATCTCAAGTTCATCGTATAGACCTGAAAATATCCCCAAAAGAATCGGAAGGGTCAACTTTCTGATGAACGTATTAGCAACTATGGGTCAATAAT
>SCLH01000567.1:0-15973 GCA_004367855.1 Oikopleura vanhoeffeni | reverse complement strand
TTTGATGAAAATTTCAGATTAAGTTTTTTAATGAATTTGATTTTTTAGGGGATCGAACTGAACGTGAAGCAAATACCGTTCCTGAGAGTACTCCTGTTTTCGATCTGTATCGTAATTCCCCTTGGCGTGCTCGCCATTTTGCCCTTGTCCGATTTCAGCAAGCAGCTCGAACAGTTTTGATCCGTTTCCGGGCCGAAAAACGACTCGAAAAACTTCGAAAATTAATGAAATTGGTAAATTCGGGAATGACGGTTAATGCAGCGGAAGCCTCGCTAAATGGAAGTTTGAATGTAAAAAAAACTTTTGAAATTTCAGCACCACTTTCATTGTCGCCATATTTGACAGATTATTCAAATTCTTGTAAATTATTTAATCAATGGCATATCAGGAAAGGATCTTATTTCATCAATATATATTTTCAACAGAGCAAGATAATTCCGGATTTCTGCATCTAAGAAATAATTCAATGACCAATTTTTTAGATTTTTCAACAAATACCAAAAAACTAAAAAAAATCGGTTCTGAGAAAACCGCACATCATTCGAAGCTAATTTTAGCAATGAGTTCAACTTTTACTCATACAATTTTTCTTGTCATTTGACACCCTGAATTTTTTAAACATGTACTCAAAAAATACACAGGTAGGTATATTTCCGGTCTACAGGGTCTTTAACTTCAAAAGTGAATGAACTGTAATTTGACTCCTAAAGAGGTGTCATATCGCAAAAAAAATGCAAAAAGTTGTACTGAATGCAAAATAATTGGCTTCGAAGGTTCTCCGGTTTTCTGAGAACCGAATTTTCAAATTCTTCCCGGCAAATTTTGTTAAACAAACATGATTAACCAAGGCTCTTCGTGGTCATAATATACTGAAATAGACTTATCAGATTTTTGATATATTTGACAAAATTCTGAGAATTTCACCAAGTTTTTCCTGTTATCCGAGGATAAATTCAGCTCAATGAATTAATTGATCCAAAATTAGAGATAAATTTGGAGACGAAGTAATCGAAGATCAGCTCCCGATGGAAAATGAGCTCGAAAAGATTAAACCAATTTTCCATACTCTTTCGACTCCAGAATACTCGAAACTGATGGGATACGAGGCAGAGGACTGTTACGCATTTTATAATAAATCAGATTCTATAAATTCAGCCGAAGAAATTAAGGAGAAAAATGATCCGAATCAATTTGCTTGGAATGGAGACGATTTAGAGGCTGCTTTGAGTGGTTATAAAGTGAGTTATTTTATTTGATTCGTACGGGGAAAAGTATCTAAAATAGGGTGGCTGGAACTTAAAGGTTACCGCTCAGGGTTGTAAAAAGGCTGGCTTTTGCGTGGGTTTTCCATCCCCTTTTTGCGTAGGTTGAAGCAAAATATAGGCAGAAATGGGGATGGGGATAAAAAATCCGGTCGGGGATGATCCCTTTTACAACCCTGCCTTCGCTTTAATAGTAACCCTTTTGGGCAAAATCGTGTATTGTTCTCACAGATTAAACCAGGCCAAACTTTTACTTTCGGAGTAAGTAATTGAGCATAAAACCTGGGATGAAATTTGAATAAAAAAACGACTATAATTTTTTAACCGGTGAATATACCGGCTTTTGAATCTTTAAAATTGCGTTATTTGTGATCTATGGTCCATAGACTATTGACCATAGACTATGGTTCATAGACTATCGATGATTCGAGGATATAGTTAACAACACCGAAACATTTTCCGCCTTCGAATTTGTCTACAAAATTATCGAAAAATTTTCAATTTTTTTCAATTTTCGATTTTTTTTCAAATTTTCAATTTTCTTTTTGAGAACAGCTTTGGCATATATAAATCTAAATAATAAATGTAAATGCCTTCAAATTTCAATGAAATCATAAGAATAGTCGTTTTTGTTACTTATTTTCTGGCCACTCACTTTAAAAAAAATGTTTTAATGTTCATGAAAGTTTTGTTTGGCCGTGTCATAATATATCATAAATATCCTATCTGAGATAGAGCTGAAAATACCAGAAAACGGAATTTTAATTTTTTTTTATCTTTTGACGTTGAATGGTCGAAACCAATGATCATCGACTCGGTGATTCTTATCCCTGGTTCTCACTAATTTTCATGATGTTTTAGAAAATTAAATTTTGCAATGAAAGGCTGGCGGATGCTCTGATAACTGAAATGCTAGGTAAAAATTTTTGATTTTCTTCTCCATCTCTAATATACTATCTCACGATTATCACAATCTAAACCCTCCTATCAACTCCACAGGCTAATATACAAATATCCACAATCATAGTGGCTCGAAGATTTTCAACTCTCAAAAAACATTTGGTAGTGAAGGCAAACATCAAATATTCTTCTACACATAAGATCATTGCAGTTAACATCAGAGTGCAATCCGCCAGCCTTTCATTGCAAAAATACTTAAGTTTATTATTTCTAAGATATCCATCATTGTAAATTTAGTGGAGAACAGGTATAAGACAATCACCGAGTCTGGTCATGTCATTGGTTTCGTACCATTTGCACACGCTCACCATAGAAGACTAAAAACAAAAAATGAAAATTCCGTGTTCTGGCTTTCACGCTCTATCTCAGATAGGATAATATCATGATAATATTTATTGACCACGGCCAAAACAAAACTTCAATGAACATTAAACATTTTTTTTTTAAAGTGAGTGGCCAGAAAATAAGTTAATCCAAAAAACGACATTTCCTTATGATTTTATGTGAAATTTGGAAGGCATTACATTTCATCATTTAGAGTTTATTATATGTCCAAAAGCTGTCTCTCAAAAAGAAAGAAACCATCTGGAAATTTTAGAAAAAAAAATCGAAAATTTTCGATAATTTAATGCCTAGACAAATTCGGAAGCGGAAAAATTTTTTTCGTGTGTTAACTATATCCTTCAAATTCATCCATAAGTCTATAGGACCATAGATCACAAATAACGCAATTTCTTAAAAGATTCAAAAGCGGTATATCACCGGTTTTAAAAATATAGGTTCGTTTTTATTCAAAATTCATCCAGGTTTTATGCTCGAAATACTTACTCCGAAAGGTTTAACAGTTGGGCTGGTTTTTTAATCTGTAGCAACAATACACGATTTTTGCCCAAAAGGGTTACTATTTAAAGCGAAGGACAAAGGTTGTAAAAAGGTGATCATCCCCGACCGAATTTTTATCCCCATCCCATTTCTGCCTATATTTTGCTTCAACCCTACGCAAACAAGGTTGATGGAAAAAACCACGCAAAAAGACACCAGCCTTTTTACCAACCTGAGCCCGGTAACCTTTTTAAGTTCATAGCTCTCGTCCTATCTTGAATATTTTTCTGCTCATGCCGCTACGGACTATTGGAACCTATTTGAAACTTTTGACCGGGAAAAACATAAAGTGCGGCGCACTTTTCATGGCCCAAAACACGGAGGCCAAACAGCGCTCAAGTTTCGGCCCTGCACGCCTCAGCAATATCCCAAAGTCAAGTCTTTTTCTTCGGCTGTTTAACAAGTCCACGAGAGGATTATCTAGACTTTCGATGAACTGCAAGCAGGATGTGTTTTTTATCGTGGAAGAAGTTCGATGACCTTTGTAAGACAATTCCACGTTTGTATGCTTGCGTAAGTCGGCTCATAGCCCTAGCCTATTTTTTGATTGTACCTCTGGCGGGATAATGAGCGCGAGTTAAACAAAGTCTCATTACTGTTAGTGTCAGGTGATCTGCCCAAAAAATCGATGAGTAATTTAGTCTTTTTGAACGAAGTCCCAGTCCATTCCTTCAGCGTGATGCAGACACAGTCTTGGTGATAAAGACCGAGTCTTCTGATTGGATTGAGTTGGCCGATGTTTAGCAATAGGCGATAGATTCTCTTTCGAGATCTAGTAAATATTATTCGCACCTGTATAAGCTTCTACCACTCTAATAAACGTTCAATTCCGCTTGGCTAGCTCGTACTTGATTTTGTCGAGACGTGGAAATGAAAGTTGATTTTCTTTTGTTATTATTTACTAAGAAAGCGAATTTTACTCTCAGAAGTTTTGATCAAATTAATTCAATTTCTCGTTTCTTCAGAATTTTATATTTTCTTTACCATGTGATACTTTTCATCGCTCAAGGTGAAAAGTCGTCTAAAACGATTGATGCTTCGGCTGTGCTTCTGACCTTTATTTTTTTCTTTCATTCATTTCACGCTTAACATTTTATCGATATCAATCTGACAACTTTGTTGAAAGAGATTTTGATGTAAAAATGTTCTGTATTTTGAGGCGTTGCGATAGAATTTCAACAACCTTGTCGTCTTTGGAGAAATTAAAAAATTACGAATTCGATCGTCATATCTAAGAAAATTCAGCCTGAGTCCTTCAAAACTTTCTCGGATAAGGTCATTTTCTTCTGTTTTTGCGAGTTGGTTCTCATAACTATACCAGAGTGAGTCCAAAACGTAAGATGTCTTCAATTGTGAAGGTTTTGTTTAATAGTTTGTTAGGAATATTTACGGCAGATATTTTTAGTCGCGCATTGTTATAGATTTTCACTAAAGTTAGATGTCTGAGAGATTGGTAAATTGGAATTTGGATTATATTCTAGAATTCCGGATTTGTTTTGGCTTGGATTGGATTTATCTAAAATAGAGTCATTTTCGGGATTTTCTCTAGAATTTCAAGTGATATCTCTACAATTTCTGGATTTTTTCTGATTCGATGCGGATGATCTCTAGATTTTTCGGGCTGGGGTTCGCTTTTTCTGGATCAGACACGCAAAATTATGATGTTAAATAAAAATGCTTCTACTTTTATAACACAGTAACTAATAAACGTAAAAATGGTTATTTTGCCACGATAAAAGTGAGGACTCAATTATATTTTATTCGGGTGATTATTATACAGAACACAAAAAAACGAAAGTGAGAGAAATAAATCGTCCGAATCAGAGTGAGACTTTAAAAATTAGTCTGGGGAAGTAGCGCGGGCCACTAAAAAGGCGCGCTTTTTTAAAACTTTCGCGGAAATTAAAAGAGTTTAAGGGATAAGTCAATACAACCCTATTAATGAATTTTACACCCGTACGAATCAAGATATACAAAATAACTCAACTATATTAAATAACCACTCAAAGCAGCCTATAATCGAATCTCCATTCCAAGCAAATTGATATTCGGATCAATTTTTCTCCTAAATTTCTCGGCGAATTATTAGAAATCTGAATTTATTAGAAAAAATGCGTAAACCAGTCCTCTGCTCGAATATCCCATCAGTTTCGAGTATTCATAGTGAGAGGTACAAGAGTATGTGAGAAAAATTAGGTTTAATTCTTTTCGAACTCATTTTCACATCGGGAGCTGATTACTTCGTTACTTTCGTCTACCAAATTATATCTCTAATTTTGGAGTCAAATTAATTCATTGAGCTGAATTTATCCTGCGAATAACAGGGAAAAACTTGGTGAAATATCTCAGAATTTTGGTCAAAGTCATATCACAAATCTGATACAGTTCTATTTTCAAGATATAATGACATCACGAAAGAGCGCTTGGTAACTGCATGCGTTGTCTTAACAAAAAAAATTTGCGCGGCGACAAGAATTTTGAAAATTCGGTTCTGCAGAAAAACCGGAGAACCTTCAAAAGCAATATTATTTTGCGATTCAGTACAACTTTTTAACGCATTATTTTTTTGCGATATTGACAACCTCAAACTTTAGGGAGATCAAATTACAGTTCATTCGACATTTGAAGTTAAAAGTACCCTAAGTTAGAGCCGGAAATTTAAATATACCCTAACCTGTGTATTTTTTTGAGTGAGATACAAATGGTTTATAGAGTAAAATCAGCGTTGGCAAACTGACAAGAAAAAGTGTAATGAGTAAAAGTTGAACTACATTGCTCAAATTAGCCTTCGCGATGAATGTGCGGCGGTTTTCTCGACCGATTTTTTTTAGTCTCTTGGATTTGTTAAAAACTCTAAAAATTATGCGTTCAATTTTAGATTATTTTCTTAGATTGCTCTCAGAAAATCCTCGGAATTTATCATATTCTGCTCGTGTTGAAAAATTTTATATTGATGACTACAATATAGATCCTTTCTCTGATTAGTGCCATTGGATTACAATAAATTTTACACAAGAATTTGAATTAATCTGTCAATATGGCGGACAATCGAAAGTGGGTGCTTTGAAATTTTCCAAAAAAGTTATAAAGATTCTCATTCAACATTCCAATTTAGCTAAGGCATTACCGCTAGCAGCGTGTGCAACCCCGATCATTCCGAATTTTACTCCAATTTTCATTAACATTATTCGAGAATAGTTTCGAGTTCGTTTTTTGCTCGTGCTCCTCGGAATCGGTATCACAAACTGTTTCGAGCTGCTCGCTGCAAATGCGGTACACAGTGCACCAATTGGCGGAGTCTACTCGGCATCAAGGGGTAATTACGATTATCAATGTGCGATTTAAACAGGTTTATGATAATCTCTCAGTAACCGGATTTTGCCTTATCACGTTCAGTTCGAATCCCCTAAAAAAATCAAATTCATTAAATACACAATTATAATCATTGATAATTATTCCATCCGCACAGAAGTGAGTTTTACTCATATTAAACTTTAGAATTGAACAAGGCGTTCAAATTGAAAGCAGTCGTACGTTTAATAATTGCACATATTGGACGATTGGAATAACAGGATATTTGAAATCTAAAAAATCTGGTTTAATGTGTTCAAGCTCAGCTTGTAGAGAATTGTTTTTGTCGTCATTTTAAGGAGTAGGATTTTTTTGATTATGAGCGTAACTATTTTCAAAAAAAATCGATTTTAAGAGTTCCAATTTTTTGCGTACTTTGACAGGTAGTCATGCTTTGATCATGAGTTCTATGCCTAAGCCGTATAAATGTGCTTAAAGTGCATAGATTTGTTTTTGTCCTCAGTGACAATAAAAGCCGGTTTTGTCCGGTAACTCCAATATATTTTTTGTATGGTTGAGTAAGTCTCATCGGACCATATTTCAATGCTAATTTATGACCGGTCATACTCCCAATAGGCTCCGGATCTCAAGTCCATCGTATAACTTTGTGAGTATATCCACTACAAAAGAATAAGGCAAGGGTACATCTTTCTAAGTGACACGTTTATAGCAACTACTGTGTGGTGTCTAATAATATAATATACTGACCAAGGATCGCTAACTCAGAGAGCCACAAGAAGCTTGCTCCTCGCGCTTGTTGAGGCCAGTTTCTGCTCTCAAGCGACTCGTGTTGTAGTACATAGATGACCCATAGTTGCTTAATTAACTGTCGTCATCAGAATGTTGACCGCGTGTCCGATTCTTTGGGGATACTTTTCAGGTCTATAACGATGAACTTGGAAGATGACCTTGAACTTTGACCGGTCATTAAAGTTTCAACTTATTGGCTTCGCCGACCCTCAGTTCAAGTACAAAGATTTTGCGTAAAAAACCGAAAAACGCTTAAATTTTTCACCGCGAGCCAAAAAAAATCGCCTATCTAAATTCACTTCATCCGGCTTCGCTAAAACGGAGATGCCGCATACTACCTTGTAATAATCTACAAAAAAAATTGACCTAAAATCAATTTTTTTATTTGAAAATTCTTACCATAAAAAAAAAATCACATAGGTCTTAAAACTGACCACTGATAAAAACCTTTCCTCTACAAGACAGCTTGAACACATATAAAAAAACCCGATATTTTATATTTTATGGTGATATCGCACCCTATCTATCAAATCTCCTATAATAAAGAATCATTATAAATATACAAATCTTCTTATAAAAAGATACTCTTTCATAAATTGATCTTTATTTCCGGTCCAAATATAAAATTTGCTTCGAGGATTTATGAATCAAGGTTGGAGAATAAATATTTCTGTACTCATAACATACATGAAGATAATTAGTGACAATAACTTCTGAAAATATTATAACAAATATTTACAGGTATAATTCAAATCTAGTTAATATATATATATTCAGAAGTTAAATTAATAGAGAAAATATATATTGGATGAAGTTCCACCTAGACTAGGAGCATAAATCCATTTCTGATATTGAGTAGTTTCTTAGAAGCAAATTTGAGTGTCTATATCATTTTAAAACTCAAAATTCTCGCGCTAGTCATTTTGACACATTTTTTCATATGAATATTTAGAAATCAGCATTTCAAAGAAACACATTTTTCTTTTTCAACTTCAAGAAACTCTTTGCGCATTTAAGTTTGAAAGTTGAACACTCTGTCTTAGAGATATAATTTTGTGATAATTATTGAGTAAAAATTTCGGTACTTTTGCATAATTTCACAAATTCAAATTTTGGAATCAAACAGTACGAATGTTCAATTTCACACACGCATTATTAAAAGAAATTTTTAAATTTTAGAGCAACTGAGTATTAGAAGCCTCAATGGTTGGGGTTCTAGTCGTATCTATTTCTAATTCCATACATATGCCAGAGTTTCATACTTCTATAAATTTAAATTTCTCTCTCCAGTACACATCTTGAATTTTTTTATATTCTATAAAATATTTTGTGAATCGAAATTCAAAGATAAAACATTTTGGGTCAAATTTTCAAGTTTAATTAATTTGATGTAGATTGCAAGTTTGTGTGAAGTATTATGAAATATTTGTAGATTTAAACTTATTCAGTTCTCAAAATTACTTAGAATGTTTAATCAGAGTTTAAAAATTTGTCGATAATTGTTAATTTTGAAAGACATTCTCTTAAAAAATTTCCAAATCGGGAGTCGGTAATTCAAATTCATAATTTCAGGCCTGTTGAAACAACATTACCATTAATAAATTATTCATGTATGTTGGGTGAGTTTATATTATTACTTACTCGCGAGTGTGGTGAGTCCATGTCATTATGGTCTTACGATTGTGTTTCTACAATATCTGTTATAAATGATACGTCTCGCTGGTAATTGTCAACACCGATACCAAACTTGCCATGCTGTAATTTATAACGTTTTTCTGGCTTTCTTTTGTATCCCTCGTTTACATTCAAGGCACGATATCCTTATTTGCTTTCATTTAATACTGCTTGATTTGAGAAGCTCCTTGATTCGTCTGTAAATCTAAAAAAAGATTAAATAACATCACAATTATTTTTTGGATCCATGTATAATTATCTCCCACCAAAATGGTTATTGAAAAACTAGTTGCAGCCATGGAATTATGAAACTGAATAGAATAAATCTCGAATAAAAAAGTTCTCGGAAACAATGTGTGAAAAAAAAATATTTTCTTTTAACTGGTTTTGATATATAGATTATCTGGAGAATTTTCCCTTTTTTTTAGNTTTTTTATTTATTTTGCACTTGAAACAGAAATTGTGATTTTTAGTATTATTAAGCCAGGAAGTATTAGATAGAGGTAGTTTTAGATTTTGTGATTTCATCGTATGATTATAGACGATCCGGCACATAGAAGTTAAAGTTGTAAAAAATATATTAATATTGTTATTTTCAGATTTCATCGAGTAAATAAAGAAGATCAAAAACAAAATTCTTCAACTTTTATATACAAAAAACTAATAAATAAATATATTCTTATAATATGTAGTACATTTCTATCGAATTATTTATTTTTATAATGTGATCGAAAAAAATAGGTTACTGAACTTCAGTAACTGAACTTCAGTAACTGAAGGCTCTTTATTTTTTATAAAAAAAAAAGTAGACAAACTGAATAAGTTCAACACGAAAAATATTGAAAAGCTCTCTTGGATCACGAAAAAGATGAGTAGCTACTGAAAATACAGAGTTTTAGTTAATGGATAAACCAGTTTGATTAGTCGGCAAAAGTACCGCTTTTCCTAGATGGGCAGTCCTAGATGTTTGATGATTCATAAATGAATTACGATTCCCGCGTTAAATAAAAGTTTCCGATTATTTAAAAAAAAATCTGTTCGACTTGGGAACCGTCATTTATATCTATTCAGAAGGAATGAACACAAAAAACGCGAGAATGTACAAGACTGGGAAATAACCGTCACTGATAGGCCGACACGCGGCCTCTCCACTCACCCATCGATTTAAATTCCTATTCTACATCACACTGATATTGCTCGATTCCGAGATTTGTGTTCACTCCCTCTTAACTCAATTTTGTTCTCAATGATATTTTGAAAAACACAGTAGTTCAAAATGACCAAAATTTAATTTCTACATTAATTTTTTTCTCAAACTTTGAGAAAAATGTAAAAAATTTGCTGTATTTAAAACAAAAAATATGAATGAAAAAACCACTTTAAGTCTTCAAAGTTGTTTATAGCCAAACATTTCGAAATTTTTTTAAGATGTGTTTCGAAGTACCTGTGTAGGGAACAATCACATGCAGTCGAAACCCACAAATTTTTTTGGAATATTTTTGATCAAATTAAGCATCAATAACGGTTTTTTTCTCAAACATGGCTTGTTTTTCAAAAATGGTTTCAATAAATAGTTATGGGTTTCCATAACATGGTTTCTATAAATGGTTAGTCAGTGTATATTGTTGAATTCAGGAACTATAATCTTAAATTATGAAGGTCATTTTAAATGTGATTTTTTGGCAAAACCGTGATGAGGACCTAGATTTTTAATTTTTGCATTTAGATGTGAAAACGCTCTCAAATTCGGAGACATTCGCTTAATGTTTAGTTTCTATTATTTTCCTGATTTTTAAGGGACAAAATCAATAACGATTCCCGACTTTAATAAAAGTTTCTTATTTTAAAATAATTTGTTAGACTCGCGGATGTTAGACTATGCAACATGTCTGCAAAAATTGTTACTGTTTGGAGATATTGTTCTGAGATTAAATTGCTACAAATAATATCCATTTATATACTTTTTATTGAAGCTAAACATTATGGTGCCTTCAAAAATAGAAAAAAATNTTTTTCCACATTCCCGCACCTTCCCGCACCCAGAGACAATTTTTTTGTGATCAAGCAATCAACGATCTTTCGTTGAAAAATAAAATTAGTCTACATTATTCTACACTAGGCGGTTTCCGACGCTAAAAACCCTCTTTTTTTATGAATAATGCATATTTTTCGAGTAAACATCGACTTCCTGAGAAAAATATTGATTTTCGGAAAAAAATTTTCACACCACTAAACGCGCAATAAAATTTGGCACAGATCAGTATATGTTACAAATTTAACCTAAGTGGTCGGTTTTGGCCGAAAATCGATTGGTGGACATGCTACGTATAGGCTGTTATCGTTTTTTTTGACCTTCTCGGTCGAACTTCACGAGAACACGCTGATAACATAACTTTTCTATTTCGAATGAGTCGATTTTTAGGCAATCAAAACTTTCTGATTCAGGAGCCTTCATTTTTTTGAAAATTTCAGAAGATTTTTTCTTGATCTTTGAAAATGCTGAAGAAAATTTGCTCATAAATATTTCAAAAAAAAATTTAACGTTTCGACTGCATATAATTGTTTCCTGCACATAAGTTTGTCAGAACCAAATACAAAAATGAAAAATTTGGTTCTTTATCACTTTTTCGCCAAAATATCATATCTCGAATAGTGCGACCAAATTTATAAATGATCTAAAAGCAATTTCATCCAAACAAAAATAAAGTTTCCCATTGGGCCATTTAGTGCGAGCAAAGTTGAAAATTATTTCATCATTTTAGATAGTTGAAGTTATTTTTCAAATAAACATTTTAAAATAAATATCACTCTTCGAAATCATCAATAGTACTACTTTGCTGGGTGTGATCCAGGTAATTACTTCTGATAGACGCATAATTTCGAGCTGCTGCAGTATGGTTTTGTTGTATAAATGTTCTGTTTTTTGGAATTGGAGCTTCGATTTGAGATATTTCTCGGAGACTATTTTGTGACATTCGGCTGTTTGTAATTGAAGGAATATTAGAGATAGTACCAGCTTTACACAGGGATAAGCAATTTTTAATACAATTTATATTTTATTATTTGTTGAAAAATAACCATTTTAAGCCATTTCTTGGTTGTTCAATTTATGAGGAATATTAAAAAATTAATCGTAAACATATTTTTAGAAATTTTTATCCACAACTTAAATACAAAAATCATTGGAAACGTAGCTAATGTGGATAAAATTGATTGATTTAGATTTTTGGTTAAAATTTTTTTTTTNTTCGAAATCATTCAAATTTTCGAAAAAAAGAAAGTTTCTCATTGGTCGTAAAACCGACATAATCGGAAATTCTGATTCAGAATAGCAAAAATAACGGACCATGCGATTCCTACGGTGCTCTTTGATATTCATTGAGCTACTATTGCAAAAGATATTGTCGTTACAAATATTAAAAATATCATTATGAAGAAATTTGGAGCCCAAGAACTAAATTTTTATTTTCAAATTTTCAGAATATAATATTATTGGCAATATATGTTATGTTCAATAAGGCCCCACATTGATACAAATTTACCATATTATTTTTCATTCATTTGTATTTCTGACTTTTTTTTTCAAGATAATTTTAAAAAATCGAGAATTAAATTTCTAGAAATGAGAAATTTTGGCTCAAAAATTTAATTTTTGAAATTTGCCATACAAAAAAATCTCAAGCTTGCTTATGCTTTCTGTGAACATCGCTCAAACCAGGAATGTTTATCTGTTTATAATGATTGATATTATTATTTAAGTCAGTATCCCTGCCTTTAGAAATTTGTAAAGTGGTTTCTTCAATTCTAGAAATTGAATTTTCGATTAGAATTTCTGTCTTCTTTTTAGCATGTGAATTTTCCCTCGAAACAATATTGTATTTGGAAGTGGCAATATTTTCTTTCGTCTCAACTGCCACACTTTTGCTTTTATTGAAGCCCACTAGAGAACCGTGTTTAAATTCACTCATCCAATCATCTTTTTCAAAAATTGTTATCGCAACAATAAGAAATAAAATAGCCATTACTAAAAAAATAAATATAAACTGAAAATTGTATTCTGACGATTATAAATATTTATAAGGGAAAAATATTTTCAACAAAATCACTTGAATCACGTGAAATCAAGCCCAAAATTAAGGCAGGGCTCCGTAGATGTTTTTGTAAGAGAGCAAAATTCTGTTGGAGAAATTTTTTTAATTTTTTTATCTTCGTGACCAGACGATAAAGTTTTATGTCTTAAATATTTATGACCACGATTTCATTACAATCAAAAACAGGAAGAAAACACTTCAAAGTTAACAGTGCTAACCTTCGAATTTCTAAACAATTATATACTCAGAGAAGTGCCCATCGTCACATAATTATCAAGACCAAAAGTTATTCGTTAAAAACCCTGTCCAAAATTAAAAACAGTTTTTGGAATTGTCTATTAATATCCCTATTTAATATCCCTTTATCACACTTTTGTAAATATCCCGGCCCTGATTATCGAGCTAAGTGTGTTTTTAAGTAGTAGGGCCGGGATATTTACAAAACTGTGATAAAGGGATATGCTTGAAATTTTTAAATTTTTCGGAAGATGATCAAAGAAAATTTTCAAGCTTAAGGGGGTGGTGTGAGTGATTTTTGACATTTTGGGGGCTTGGTACGGCTAAACTGCTGACGGTACAACATTTCTCATCAATATATGAAAGATCTATCCATAATCTCGTGATTTCATTAGACAGTTCAGTACCACTCCCACCAACCATCTGGTTAACCGCGTTTAAACACGAGAGCCTCAGCTTTAAAAAAAACAAGGATCCTAGAGCTTATATCGGAAAGTTTTGAGATATGGTGAGAATCTGGAAAATTGTCTGAATTTAAGTGAATGGGAGCTATTTTTTTCGATTTTTGACTCAGGGGTCAGCAATCTGGTTGAATATGCCGAAAAATGGTGTTTTTTCGACGTTTTGATACAAGGCTTTTTCTGTGGAAATGCCAGAAACGTCATTTTCGTAATATAACAAGCTTAAGAGTTGATGGACAACGAATAAGAAGTACTTTTTTGAATTTCGGCCTGATTGACTGTAAATCGAGAAAGAAGTGCGCGAAATCGACAATTTTGAACATAAAAATAAAAATTAGAAAATCTTATTGCCAGTAAATGATTCCTTGTATACGATTTGCTAAAACGACGATAGCAACTATGGTCTCATTTTCAACACAAACAGTGCTAGAAAGCAAAACGAAATATTTATAGAAACACCCTATTTTAATTTTAAAATCCGCTGTGATGAAAATGAGACCATAGTTGCTAATATCGGTTTTAGCAAATCGTATACAAGGAATCTTTTGGTGGCACTAAGATTATTTAATTCTCACTTTTATGTTCAAAGTTTTCGATTTTGCGCACTTTTTTGTCGATTCACAGCCAATCAGGCCAAACTTAAAAAATAACTTCCCATTTGATGTTCACCAACCCTTGGGCTTGTTATATTCCGAAAATAACGTTTCTGGCATTTCCACAGAGAAAGCTTTGTATCAAAACGTCGAAAAACACGATTTTTCGGCATATTTAACCAGATTGCTAACCCCTGAGGCAGAAATCGAAAAAAATAGCTCCAATTCACTAAAATTCATACAATTTTCCGGATTAACACCAAATCTAAAAACTTTCCGATATAAGCTCTAGGATCATTGTTTCTTTGATAAAAGCTGAGGGACTCGTGTTTAACCGCGGTTAACCAGATGGTTGGTGGGAGTGATACTGAACTGTCTAATGGAATCGCGAGATCACGGATAGATCTTTCATATATATTGATGAGAAATGTTGTACCGTAATCAGTTTAGCCGTACCAAGCCTCCAAAATGTCAGAAATCACTCACTCTACCCCCTGTATGAATCAATGAAATTAGAAAAAATTATGGAAAAAAAATAATGCCCGTTTTTTGAAAATCAAAATTTTTCGAAAACTTCGAAAAAATCTTCTGGCTGTCAGTAATAATAATTTTTAAAAACGGGTCTTTTTTCCGGAAAGTTTTTCTGGGTCATTTTCAGCACAGAAAATAAAAGTGTTTCGAAAATAAATGAAATCTTAGCTAATGGATCTTTTCCGTTCTTTCCTAATTCTACGAGCAAGATAGAGCTGCTTTATCAAATTCGGTGCAACTAATCACTTTTGGTCTCGACGCCGCTTGAAAGTCATGCGGTATTTAGTTTTTCAGCACGAAAAACTTGTGAACGGCAAAACCATATTTTTTTATTTGATTATCAATAAAAACAGGCGGACTAAATCATTCTGAATTGAGCTGAATAAGACAAAAAAATTGATGACAAATTCTGGTTCACATTTGATTGATTTCTATAAACTCGGTTACAGCGGTTAGGCGTGGCATATAAGGAAAAAGGAAGGAGATTTACAAATTCCGGCAAGAATGTTACGCTTATTATGTATATTAATATTATGCATATTATTCAAAAATTCATTCCTAATCCTTTGACCAAATTAATTTTTCGTCAGTTGATCTTAATATGTTAAAATTTATGTCAACAAATTTGGCATGTGAAAAAACTTTTTTTTCGTAAATTTTTTCGATTGGAAGATCAAATATTTTAGTGCTTATAAATATAAATAATACTATGAGTCTGTGGCACAGACTCTGTGTGGAGAAAAGTTTTCAAAATTAAGAGAAAAAATTTATAGAAGTTCAAAAACTCATTCTATCATTTTAAGTCATACGATTTTGGCGTTTTCAAATTGCTAGAATTAACGCAACAAAAAAGTGAGTAAATCATTTTTGGACAAAAAATAGAGAATCGTGAAATTTGAGCATGAAAAAAAACACAAAATTCGCGTGTAGGTTACTGTAAGGACGAACGTGCGATTAATAAAACTCAGTCTTTATCGACACTGGTTGAGTACACGGGTTTAAAAAAACAATAATAGTTTAAAGCTCTTCAAAATACTTAAATATAGCGGAAACCGAATTGAATTTTTAGGATATGAAAACTTAAATACGAATTCACCTTTGTTTCTCACCCAGAAAATAGACTAACGTTCGAAAAAATTTATCTATGTACAGGGTGTAAGGTTTTTACCTTCTTTTTTCCA
>SCLH01000566.1:259372-286364 GCA_004367855.1 Oikopleura vanhoeffeni | reverse complement strand
AGTTTTCCACCCTATTCTAAGTTCAATGCATTTTTGATCATATTATCTGCCATACTTGCAAATTTTCGGAAAAACACGGAAATAGAAACATTTCGACTTAATTTTGTTTCAACAATTGGTAATAACCATTTGAGTGGTATGTCACTATCTTCAGCAGGCACACCGGTAATTTTGAGATCCAACCGGTTGAAGAAATGTTCTGGTCCAACGGTCGATAAAATAGATCCAACACAACTTGTTTGGGATTTTAACAAAGTAAAATGTAAAGACATCAATTTTTCAAATGATTTAAAATATTAATATATTTACTACAGGCCTCGCTCCCTAACTGGTACACCCCTTCAAGTTTTTGGAGGTGGTCAATGTGTAAACTTACTGATACAATTTCTTGTAGGTGTTTTTCGAACTTCTGCTTATATTTAGTATAGCTTAAAAATGATGAATTGGGGAAAACATTTCAAAACGTAGTTACTTATATCATATATGTTATATGTTTCAAAGGTTTCGTCGAATTATTATGGTTTTTAAATTATCAAAAAAAAATTAAGTTTTTCAACAATTTTTCCTTAATAAATTGTATTTCCCATGAAATAGTAAGCTACGGTGAGCTTAGTTTGTCATGATAAGAATTTGTAATAAAATAACATTTGTTATGCATTTTTAGAATAAAAGAAAAATTGACTGGCATTTTTTTTGCTCTGTTAACAATTTGGAATTAAAATCCATTCCTATCAAGAGTAATTTTATGCGAAAATAACGGATTTAATCTGAGAGCTGCTAATTCTGCCAATGGATTTGTTAGCATTTTCACCGACTGTTCTGATAGGATAATATCTTCAGGTAAAGATGAATAAAATGCAGAAATGGAATCTAAACTTGAATCCATAACACTCGAATATTGATAAGTTACTCCGTCCATAAGTTCGGCCAAAATTTTATTTCCAATTGCAGATTCTTGGAGGTCAAGGTCACTGAAAATAATTTTAACAGACTGGTCATTCCTAAAATCGGGGTTTTCAATGGCAAATTGCGGAAAAAGTACAAATTGTTAGATCAAATATTACTTTCCTCTGATATATTTGAACAAAAATCTTGCATCCTAGAAAACATTCGAATGTGAAGGATGGCTCGTCCAATCAGAAACGAGCTTACAAAACTGAGGGAATTTATTTTTTAAATGTATCTCCTCTCTTAGTTTTCATGGTATAACAATGATTTATGACCTAAAGTAACCGGACAGAACGTGGGCAGCTCACCTAAAAACGTTTTCAAAAAATTCTTAAATTAGGCTCCACAATCATCAAAAAACAGTATTTTGACCCTATTTCCTTCCTGACCATGTTTATAAATAAAACGATTTCCCAAATGCTTGTAATTGCGGATATTTTCATGGGCGTTATTTAGCGATGACTAACCCCTTAAACAGTTCGAATACTTCACATCATAGGATATTTTACTTTCAATTGTATCATTGAAATCTATTTTTTTATTACCTGAGATGCCTGAGAGACACAATGAGACATTTTTGAAGAGTGGACGCACAATCAGGAGCGTTGTCAGGATCGACCATAAGGCTCAAAATACTTTCAGAAGGTTATATATTTTCGAATAAAATCAGTTTTTCAAGGCGGCGGTATCTTGAGCATGGAAAGCAAAAAAAACAAAATTAAGCTAAAATATTCTTGCTATAATATCTTAGCTTTTTGAATGTGATTAAAAGTTTCCTTTTAGCTTATTTTATGTGTTCCTTTATTAAACAATCCATGCAAATGATTACTGACTAGCACTGTTTTTCAAGGATAAAAAGATCCCTTCTTAGCCCAAATTACAGCTTGTTTAATTTTTTCGACAATCAATAAAGACGAGCTGTACTGTGGTTTTCGTCTATATACGATGCCCGAGTTTCTTAAAAAAAAATTTTACTCTAAAAAGAATACGATTTTGTAAGGCACATGGGCATCGTTATCGATATACCTAGGGACCGTCAAATAATATATAAGGACTGCTCAGAGTTTGCCATTTTCTTCTCAGGTTTTGATGGAATACGAACTCGTACGCATTAAATTGACCAATTTTAGAGAGTTTTGAGCCTTTTTAACCCCCACCGACCAAAATTTTTCTCGGGGTTAACTTAAGTATCCTAAGTTTAGTTAAGTTAACTAAAGTATCCCCTAAAAAGGTCACCTCTTAACTCTCACGCGTTAAAGTGCCCACTTTTGCATATTTCTCACGGTGGGGTCCCTACATATGCTCCTTATTTATGAAAAAATGCTCCAATCAGTTTAATACTATTTTGACATTTTGCCCTAAGATTTTGCAATTTTTTACTGCAAAATTATGAAGGTCTTTTTTGCTCTTCGGTTATGTTTATAAAATTGTAGGTTTTGTTTTCTTCTGTCCTTATAAAGGAACATCCCAAAATAAAAAGCGTAGGTTTTGCCAATATTTTGTCTATATTTTTCTTATTGAAGGTGTCTTTATAGACGAAAACCACAGTATTATTAAAACTTCACTTATTTGGCAAGAATCACTTTTTTATAATAAGAATTTTTACTGGCAAAGTAGGTGAATGATTCTATAGACGAAAAACTCTTAAAAACTTCATAATAGCACTAGGGAGCCAAAAATTCGGACACGATACCGCTTAAAACATGTACAACCGCCCCTTTTAATTATCATTGGTAAATGACTGAGTCCGATTTTCGGTTGTTCCGAACTTGAAATAGTAAAACAGCAGGAATGAACCACCTCTAACCACGCGGTACAAACAGACTTATCAGCCGCCGACGGTTTAATCTCCCGCAGTGCCGATAACAGTTTTCCGATGAGATCAATTGGGAGTCCGGTTAACGGGGTGTTGCTAATTTTGTCGGATAATTCGTCAATGTCCATTTCCTCGTTTTCCGCTCGGATTTTGGCAAGGGCTACTTTTTGGGACTGACGAACAACGCCTCGGAGGTAATCGTTCATTGTTCTGTGGAGAGTTTACAATAAGACGAAAATGAGCATTTCAAAAAAATTATGTACCCTCAAAAAGTTTTTTCCATCCTTCACGGTTTTACGAATTTTAAGCAAAAAATCGGAAAATGGCCTCCCTGGTAGAAAATTTCCAAAGCTCAAAAATGCTGACTAGATTCTAGCTTCTTAACTTCCGACAAGAAATTTTTTATAGATAAATATTTTACGGAAAAATGCTTCCACCAAAAAACATATTTATTTTTTGAAATTTAGGCTGTTGTAAATGGCATGAAATTTTGACACTAGACGTCAAATTTTATTCCACTTATTTTAATATAAGTGAATTATAAAATCGAAAAAACCCGTCAGAGAGCTTAAAAATTCATGACAATTTTCTGCCGAATTTCTGTCGTTTTGCCCATATATACGCAGTCTTTACAGACAAATTTCACAGATGAAAATTGGGGGTTAAATTACCGGTTAAGAATCGGAAATCTAAAAATCCTGCTTTGCAGTGACTTGAAAGGTAATATTATGGGCCAAAATTTCAAAGAGATCGTAAATACCACTACCGATCTCGCCGAAATAATATATTTTTCTAACAAAATCAAACCTTATTTTATATGATATGAAAATGTAGCCAATGATCATACTTATTGTAAAATCATTTTCCTTAGAGCTTGAATTCTAACCATCTGTGATCCCAAGGTTTGCAGTCTCAAACAGGTCTGACAAATTTCCTTTTGTTTCGCCAGCGGAAATATAAAAATTACCGATCTCAAAAATGTTAGTAACTGTAAAGTGTGTTGATCTTTTGTTGCTCTTTGGAGCTCTCCAGTGGCAAATGTCGCGACTTCTTCAACGGCTGTGACGGAAATTCCATTTGTGTGGACCAATAAGGTCACGGCCTTTTGAGCTGCTTTTCGCACTTTTGGTTTTGAGTGGAGCACAAATGCGAGAAGGGCAGATAACGCTGACTTTAGATTTGGGTCACTTTTTTTAGTAGTAATTTTTTGTCGATTTTTATGCAAAAAATAACTCAGAATAGCATTATCTTTGGTACCTCTTTGCCTTCGTCTTCAGGTAATTCGAAGCTTGATAGAAGTTAGCCGAGGACGAAATATAAAGACAATTTTTTCTAAAAATTCTTCCTGCTCATCGTTTTCAGTGCCAAATTTCAAAATGCAAAAAAACAATAATTACTACTAATTTTTACTAGTTTAGTTTAGAAATGTTTGCCTAAGGTAGTTTTTCTTTTAAAGGATGCCACCCTTCTCATGACGATTACGGGAAAACCATCGAAGATATCGAGAAATGGTTTTTTTTGCATTCAACGTGCCAACTAAAAAAGCTGTGAAGAAATTTTTCCTTTTTTTATCGGGACAACCAGGTTTCAGCGGTAACCGGAGATCTATATAGCATTTTCGGTAAAATTAGTGAAGAAAAAAAATCAATCTCGTTTTTTTCTTCCGGGAATTCATCAAAATTATGGTTCAAGCAGTTAATGTGTAGATAATCGTGATATAGAAACGAAAAAGCATAGAAATTCAACTTTCCGGCTGATTTTTAAAAAAAAAAATTCTGGCCCCTACCGAGATTCGAAACTATCAAAAAAATTACTTTCCGGTTTTAATGCGGTGAACCGGAGTGTCAATCAACTTCATAAAATTTCTACATTAAGCTTTTTTAGTTGCAGTTGAATGCAAAGACACCATTTCTGATATCAGCTTATGGTTTTCCCGTGGTAGTCATGAGAAGGGTGACCTCCTTTAAAAAAAATACTACCTTTAGGTGGCACTATTTCAATAAAAAGTGAGTTTTTAGCCTTAAATTTAATTATCTTCGACATAGACCCATGAAATTGCGTTTTTCGATGACATTTAACGCTGAAAAAGATGGCCAAGACGTTTTTTAAGCAAAAATGTCCTTATACTTGAAAAATCAAAATTGCGATTTTTCGACGAATGACTATTTACCCCACAAAAAGTGAGTCAAGAAACCTGTCTTCGATCTGTTTCCAAATCCAAAATTAAAAAAGTTTTAAAATTCCAGTTCACTATAGTTAACTCGTTAAAACGGATCCTATAAAAAATTTCATTTTTCCAATACGTTAGCAACCCTAACTGAGAAGAAAATATTATATACTGTACTACGACTGAATATACGATAGTTCGGATCAAAAAAAATTCAAACGTCCCAAAACCGACGATTCTTATAATAAAAAAAAATGGATAGTACTTTACTGTAACATGAAAAGATTCCCTGGTATGATACGTTAAAACAATTTATTAAGTAATATTCGTATGACTTGTTTATATCAGTAAAACGCGTCCCTTTTCAATAACTTTCCTAGTATCTTAGAAAAATTAATTATTTTTTATCGATTATCAGTTATAAACTTAAATATTTGCTAGTATTGATACCTGTATATACAGGTTGTCTTATTTTCATATTGAATGGAAAATTCAAGTGAATGTAGGCTCTATTGTAAAGCCCAATGACAATAATTCGGTTTGGTCGTACGTTCTCGAAAACGGTACATCCGATTCGAAAATTTAAAAGGTGGCAAGAGAAAAATGGAAACAGATACAGTAGTTTGTCGAACAAAAATGTATGTGGATTATTGCCCTCGACATACAGATTATGCATATTTGAAAGATATAAACAAAGCGGAATACTAACCGCCAATCAACATCCTGCAATAGCGAATACGCCAATGAAATGGGCTTAAATTTTGCAATCACGCATTTCGCGTTATTCAAATTTTCGCTCGACGTTCCTAAATCCATATACTTCGGGTTGCCTTTCATTTACATTTTTAGGTGACTTGTCTTGTACTTGTAAAAGGTTTTCGAAACAAATTGTTTGATAGCCTATTTGAATATTAAAAATACCCTATCATTGATTGATATCAAATTTTATAACGTTGCGATTATGAATCATCTTCAGAAGAAGTAGAAACATAGTCGGCATTTTTTTAAAGATTAGTTAAGGGGGTGATCAGGGTTAGAATTTTTGGTAAATTTCAGCTTTGACCTGAGTTTGTGAGAGAACCAGAAATCATAGAGCGATAAACGCAGCAGTTTTGGAAACCTCAGACAATTATAAATAATTTTCATTTTAAAGAATTTTCAAAGTGAACTAAAACTACCGCTAGAGAGCATTTAAAGATTCGAAATCAACGTTTTTTGAAATGCTATCTCTTCTCTCAATACTCATCGCATTCTTATTTCGAGTCGGTATCACTTTACCCCAAATGGGGTCAAGAAAAGATTTACCCCAAATTGGTCTGAATGAAAAATATGTTGTGAAAACGCAACGTCTTGATTATGCGTAGGGATAATTCATAAGGGTGGTTGAGGAATTTCACCGAGCACAGTGATACGCATAACTAATGGCGCATAAGGTAGTCATACCCGGGAGACTTATCTGAAATAACTACCTCATTGCGGATCTTTGAGTTGATGAGGTTAAAACTTTCTCAAAAAGAATGATTCCGACCGACGTTAAAAAGAATTTGGGAGCCACAAGTGGTCACATATATTGAGTATGAAAAACACCTTTCGGGCTTTCAAACGCGCTATTAAGGTTGATAAATTATTGAATTTTTTGTTGTTTTATAACACACGTTAAAACGAATTTGGAGCCACAAGTGGTCACAATTTGAGTATAAAAAAACCTTCGGACTTGAAACGGCTATAAAGTTGTTATAATGATTTCGTTTGTTTTATTACCGATAGCGTTAGAAATGCTCAAAGAATCGTATGGCGGGTTGAGGTTCGCAGTATACATCTCCCGGTACTGACCTACTATTGCCGCATAAGTTTATGCTATCACTCTGTCTTGTGGTAACCTTCAAGAAAAGTTTGGTCTGAATGAAAAATGTGCTGTGAAAACGCAACGTCATGATTGTGCGTCATTAGGGTGGTTGGAGGAATTCACCGACTTGCACTGGAGCAAGTGATAGGCATAACTGTATGCCGTATAATAGGGTCAGAAGGGGAGACTTATCTGTAACCTAAACCCTCAGTACGATTTTTCGAGTCTTTCTATACGCTATCGGTTACTATTAACAACAACGAAATCAATTATAAATCAAACCTTTATAGCGCGTGTTGAAGTCCGAAAGGTTGTTTTTTGTGACCACTTGGAAGCTCCAAAAAAATTTTCATGGTCGGAATCATTCTTTTGAGAAATTTTTAACCCCATAAACTCAAAGAATCCGTACTGAGGGTTTAGTTTTGCAGATAAGTCTCCGGTACTGACCCTACTTATGCGGCATACAATTATGCCTATCACTGTGCTCAGTGCAGTCGGTGAAATTCCTCAACTATCCTAATGACGCATAATCGGCGTTGCGTTTTCCACAACTTATTTTTCATTCAGGCAAATTTGGGTACGCTAAGCCACGCGACCAAAAATTAAGGCTAAATAAAAAAATAATGCACGACCACATTTGGTGACGGAAAGCACGGGCGTACCCCAAATGGGTAATCTAGACACAACCTTTTTTATGACCTTCAAATTTGAATTTTTTTCCTCAAAACTATCCTCGGATAATTTTGTGTAAATGAGCCTTGTTTGAATATAATTTGAATTGTACTCCAGAAACAAAGTAAGAGATGTTTGCGCACGATGTGAAGCCTTATTTACATATTGACAAAGGTTTGGAAAGTTGACAAATTAAATTTGTTCCGAATCCAAAAAATTAAATAATTTCTCAGAACAAATGTTTTTAAAAATTTTTTGAATGAGAAAAGCAAGTCAGTGAACGCATAATTTACCACAAAATATTAACAGCTATAATATATACACCATGACCATGCTAATCGCACAAATGAACCATGAAATTGACTCCGTAAACAATTAACGGACAAACTAGTTTAATATAGCGATGTTCTAGTTTTTTCCCTCAATGTTTTAAAAATTACCTGAATTTACTTGAACGTATTATTAATTGGTTGTTTTTTGGTTCGAGAATGAATAATTACCATTATCAACAATAAAAATTTCAATTATTTTGACTAGTTCTCGGTTTTTTACGCATTATCATTTACTTGCAGCGTTGTTATTATAATTTGCGAAAAAAAGTTTTTGTGAATCAGTTTTCTATACTTTGTGGCCATTCTGATAAATGGATACCGAAAATATTGTCAAAAAAATAATATTTATTATTATCATTGCTTCCATCAGTTTTACAAAGGCTCCCTGACCACCCCTTAACAAAATTCGTTCATAAAAACTATACGGCGAAAAAATTTTTGGGTATTAATCCCGATTATTACCCTTATTTAACTGCGAAACTTATTGAACTTAACCCTTGTGGAAGCACAGAGCACAATTGGTGCTCCTAGCATAACCTAAAATCATTCCAGAAGAATTGGCAAAAAACGGGACGTAGAAATCTTTTCTTTCAAACACATTATATAAGAATTTGATTCGGATTCCGAAAAATAATTGAAATTTTTTTCGAAACATGTCTTTGGTTCAAGAATTAACGGGATGTTATTTTTTAAGGATTTTTTCGCTCTCTGTCACTTCCTGAAATAATTATTTCAGAAGCATAGACATAAAATACAAATGTGAGATAGGCCCAGTTTTTTAAGGAAGGTTTTGTGCATGCATACAGTTTAAATAAAATTTATTGGTATCTAGGGCCAGATATTTTTTTCGGAAGTGAAATTTTAAATTTTCAACTTTGGAGTATCGCATGAAAAAATTTATTATTATGAATAGTGAATTTTAAGCAATCAAAGCCTGTAACAGTTGTCACTTTCATTACCATATTTAATTGAAATAATAAACAAAAACGTAATAATGCTTATATAGGGAAAAATAAACTTTTTAATCGAAAATTATGTTTTTTCCATCAAAAATTTTGACTTAATTTAAAATTATTTTGAATACATAAGATATAAACAAGGTGGAACAAAACGATGAGAGGCAGATACTTGTGCATCGTTTGCAACGAAAGGTCTACTTGTGAAAACACTGTGACCGTGTTTCACGTGATATGGTAAGTATTTTCTTCTCTCTCACTACATATTTACTGAACTAAACAATTGAAAATTTCAGAATATAAATGTCTGGTTCCGAAAATATTACCTCTAACTTCCCTTATGCAGAAAAATTGACTTCGCCAACCGCCGTAAGCTTTTTGTACAACAACATTCAAAGTAGAAGCCTATCAATTGTGGTTCTGGTGCCTTGGCGGATTTTTTTTATCACTTTTGCTCCAAGGGTGTAGATCATAAAAAAATTTTGTGCTACAAAAAACCTTCTTGAGGTTCGATTTTGTTGATATACAAATTTCAAATAAAGAATGGCCGGCGGTATTTTCAAATATAATCACATCAAGTCCAAAAGATTAATGATAGATACCTTTACCGAATAAAAAGCTACGCAAAGTGTTTGCTACTATCACACAGAATGATAGCTAGATTTGACGCAGTGGATTTCACCTAAAATTAAAAAACAAAGATACGAGGACAAGATTTTTGATAAAACAGTCTGAGAATAATGTGAAATGAACAGATAAGCTCCAAAGAGTTTTCAGCGTTTTTTTGATAAACGTCCATTAGTCCAAGAAATCGTCGAATGGTCAAATCAATAGTGAAGGTATTTCACGGATAACTTACTGGATATAATGTTACGTAATAAGCAATCCGTGGTTTACCTAAACCATGAAATGAAAATGTATAAATCAAGCGTTTAAATAATCAGCAAAAGGGCGGCGGTATCTTTCTCATCGATTTTTTCGTCGGGACAGTCAAAATTACAAGAAAACATAAAAGATTTAAGTTATTTTTACAAATAATGAATTATTTCTCAATACAATTAGCATATGTCTTGTATATCCAATGTAATTTGTAAAATGACTTCAATAATTTATGTTTATCTTGTAATTTTTTTCATTTTTTATGCGAAATATTGACAAATAAAAATTTATTTTGAATCATTTTCAAAAATGAAATAGTTTGCAAAAGGTCTATTCAATATCTTATCAAAATGTGACCCAATTTCCTTTGTATCCTGCATCGACCATGAGTCTACAGTCGTCCCTCTTTTGAGCACAGTTCCCAAAGACGCTACCAAAGATTTTAAAAGAGCCGTAGAGTTAAAATTTTTGGCCAAAAGGCCTAAAATCATTTGAACTAGTTCGGCAAAATGTTGGTTAATTACTGGTGATGCGACTTGACGTAAATTTAAAGAAAATAAATACGAAACAGCAGCTAGTGATTCTTCGGACTCAACCTGAGTTAAGGTGGTTCTGAGAGAGGACATATAAAATGTGGTAACGTTAGCATGAAGAAAAAATAACGATGATTTTCCGATTTAAAGTTTACAAATCTTTGCTTTAAAAACTGGTGATTGTTTTTAATTGTGTTAACCTATTTGTATTGAGAAAATTTTAATTTTTTAGTAAAATCCTCATAAACTTTTGGAATCATCTTCAAAGCATGGAGAAAATTTAAGGCTTTTAATAAGCTGCAGTAAACATTGGGGCAAATTTTAGACATACTTAAATTCGTGATTCGAAAAGATCTTCAGAAAATGTTATCAAAACACAGCCTGAGTTATTACTGCTGAAAGAAATCAGTGTGGTAAACGAGAAAACCCAGGCTGTATTTTAATGGCATTTCACAAGGATTTTTTGAATCTGGAATTTTTTCCATTTCAAAATTTGCCCAATGTTTACTGCAATTATTTAAAGATCTAGAATTCTCCATGATTTGAAATTGATTGCACAAAAACAAAAGTTTATTAGAATTTTACTGGGAAATAAATGTTTTTATATTTCACAATAACTAATCAAATTTTCTTTGCTATGACCCGAGATACCATTTTTATCTTCAGGAATATACTACTGATTGGTTAACTTTAATCGGCAAACCACGGTCATTCAATGATAAATTTTATAACCCTACCCAGTATGTTCGAATCTCTTTAATTTAATTATTTCTCTAAACAAATCTCAAATAGAAACCCCATTTTGAAAACTCGTATTTTACATTTATTCCTCTGCTCTTTACTTTTTATGATGGTATGACATTTTGCTGGAAATAACGTGGGTGAAAAGACGATTTATCATTTTATGACAGCTGAAATCGTATCTAATACCGGAATCGTTATGATCTAAGGCTAAATAAATACCAAAAATCAATTTGCTCTCAAAAAATAAAATCGAAAAATGGTTTGAAATGAATTAAAAATTTGTCGTCGCGTCCGTACACACTATTTACCGATCAAATACTACTCATTATTTGAATAATAAAACGGAGCTCCGAAAACACTTATTTTATATTCAAAAAATTATTTCAAAAAAAATTCGTTCTCATTTTTTTTCGGCACAATGGCTGAAAAAAGGACAATAGGGGTTTAGTAGACCTGTTCTCCCGGCTTCGAATAATAGGCCGAAATGGTAACAAAAGGGCCAAATACAGGCTGCGAAATATATGTTTGGGCTCGTTAAACTTTTTACATATTTTTCGTTTGAATATTCTCGAACATTTTATTTGTCGTAAAATGTGATTCATATATTGGTTCAGTAAACTATTATCACTGTCGGCAAATTCCTGTCAAAATGATAGCCAGCTAATTATTTTCATCAAATTATACTACCCGTAGCTGTTTTAACCACCGACTGCCAGCAAAAACCGTAGTAGGTACTGATAGACAGTTTTTTTATTCGAATAGCTAACCACAGAAAATTGACTGGTTAAAATATTGCCAACAAAAACGTTTATCGATATCTACTATGTAACATAGTGTATGTTTTATGAATAAAGAAACCAAAATGATTATATGTAACTATTTGTTAAGCCCCTGGTGGACAGAAAATTGCTCCAAAAACCGCTTTTGGCTTCAAATTTTATTTGACAGGCAAAAATATTCACTGTTTTTACTTGAAGACCGCTAATACTGTCAAATTAATCATTTGGACGTCATTTTAACGGATGAAATCTCTATTTTTTTGTATTTTTTCAATTTGTGGGCTGTAATTGAGTCTATGTCTCACTTATAATGTGTCATGCGCAAATAAGTTATTAATAAATCCATTTTTACGTTATTAATGCGTTTTCCTGAAATCGGTACCACAGCGAGTGGTAGTAGTGGGCTTCTCCAAACTCGCAGAAAAAGTTGAAAAGCTTGTTTTTAGTTGCAAGTTTATGTCAGCTGAGCTGCCTGAATATAAAACAAAATTTGAGTCGATTTGTTTCCAATATATTTAACTGAGTCGACTTTTATTTTGAATGGGGCCACTGGGAGAGACAAATTGTTTTTTGCATGTGAAATCTTGGGAAAAAATATATTATGATTTTTTTTTTTAGATTCCTAGGTTTATCACGTGACCGGGAATCAGTCACGGAAATTGCTCAAACTTTTTATTTGCTAATCACCGTTGATCAACAGAAAGAAAAATTTTCATCATCGCATATTCAGTCAGGATTCATATAAAAAAAAACGTTTGTTGATATCACGTATATTCTACTGATACCCGTTAGGTTGCTCCATTCAAAAAAAAGCGATCTAAAGTAAAAACGCGTCTTCAGCAAAAATACACGATACTATATTTTATCATCATTGTTCGTTCATAAATGGTTGCTGAGATCAGAACTGGTTTTACGATCTTTTCAAACTTTCCTATCAAATTTGAAATATTTTTTGATAATAATTAGAGATTTCATATAAAAAAACCTCGGACCTGAAGACTAGATTTTTTTAGATAAATTTGAGTAGAAACATTTTTGTATGTCCGTTCCTTAAAACTGCAAAATACGCTGTTTCAGAATCATCGTCAAATCCTTTCTCTCGAATAATTTCGGTGATCGCTGCCAAAACTGCAACAACTTCTCGGTGTTTTTCTGGGTTTTTATTCCAATGTTGTTTAACCCGGTTAAATGTCATATTTGTACAATCTGAAACTCCAGAAAGAAATGTTTTAAAAGTGCCACCACTTGTTTCTGAGGTGATAGTATAACGGTCTAATTCGTCGATTGGGTAGTCTCCTTCTTCCTCCCTAATACATTATAATTTTAACCAGTGTATGCAGCAATAAAAAAAACTCCCAGCATTCAACTTAAGGGGGTGGTCGTCGCATTTTAAGGGGTTTTCGATAGCCAATTGTCGCACAAGTACGAATCGTTGGACCAACTTTTACCTCTCTTTGATTTATTTAAACAAAAATCTTGCATCCTAAAAAACAATCCAAATTAACGGATGGCTCGTCCAATCAGAAACGTGCTTACAAAAGTGACGGAATTATTTTTTCAAAATGTATCTCCTCCCTGAGTTTTCAAAGTTAAACGATGATTCATGTTTTAAATTAACTGGACAAGACGTGAGCAGACCCCCAAGTTGAGTTTTCGGAAAAATTCTTTGATTTCGCTTTAGAATCACCAAAAAACTGTATTTTGCTCTAGTTAACATAGGGTCAAAAATTTTGACTCAAAATACTGGTTTTGGTGATTCTGAAGCCAAATCAAAGAATTTTTCCAAAAACTCAACTTGGGAGTCTGCTCACGTTCTGTACGGTTAATTCAAATCATGAATCATTGTTGTACTTTAAAAACTCAGGGAGGAGATACATTTTNTTAAGATTCAATTGATTATCAGTGATACTTGAGTTAAAAAAGTGAACTTTGGAAAATTATCATTGACTCGAGTTTACCGTCGTAAGTGGAAAACCTTTAAAATTCCGGATTTTTAGATGAGTAATTATTTAGGCCGTGTTTTTTATGCCAAAACCGTGATAAAGACTCCATTTTCTTTAGTTTTGCACTTTAAAATGGTCTCGTAGCCAGATTGTTCTAATTTCTATTTATTTTGGGGATCTTACTGGTCCCGTCGAACTTTGACGTCAGAGACCTTAAGGGGGTTCTATAGGCAGCCCATATCTTTTGTACTGAAAATTTTTTGACTGGATTTTATCATTTTTGATCTCCACCGTAAGATTGTTTAATTATATAAGAAAATAAAATTTGAAAAAAATTCAACAATCTGGAATTGTTATGATAAAATTTCGAAAAAACGTTTATTTTAGAGTATAAGGTTATAGCAAGTCGTATCTTTTGAACTTAAAGAGCTACAGTATGACTTTATGATTTTGAACTCAACGTGCTTTTTTATGATAAAACTCAAATTTCGGAAAATATTAAAAAATTTTCGGGGTGTCGAAAATAAAAATCTTTCTGCTCTAGCGCTCGAACGGTTGAATAGTTGCCTATAGTTATAATACCGTTCCAGAAACATTCAACTTCACGAATCGTTTGGGTCTTGAAAAAACCCTTGATTGACGAAATGATGTCCAAAAATAATTTCAAAATCTACTCCTGCGAGTAAAAAAATGAAATCGTACATCAGCATAACAGTTTTGTTAACAATTATACGAAAAACTATAGTGCACGGAAAAATAGTTTGCCATGTAGCATGAAAAAAATACAACTTTCCGCTGGCCAAATAGCAAAAACAGTCTCCTTTTCGCCACTTTGATACCTTTTAGTAAAGGAAAATTAAAAAAGAATAAACAGTTGTTTCCGCTTTGAATTTCGCAGATAATGTTCAATTTTGAAACATTTCCTAAATAGGACGAAAAAAAAAATACAGCTGTTCAAGAATTTTTTTGCTCCTGGTTTAACCTTCATTTAACCGCGTTGGTTCAACATGCATATCTGAAAAATATGATTTCCAAAACGTCTTCCAGAGTTTACGAACTAACTTATCAGAATGTTTATTCACTTCCTATGTCTATGCGAGAGAAAATCAGGCAAATTTCAAAAAGTCCATTTTGCCTATAGAACCCCCTTAAGAATCGTGTGATTTCATTGGTCAATACACATTGACTCTTGTATCGTGAAAAAATCATTTTCTGCTCAGCGGACCGATTTTACTGTACCTACGCAATTTTGGAGATAGACAAACTAAGGAAATCTGAGAAAACACGTAGGTTGAGGGTAAAAAACTGAGCACTAACCATTTATTCGATGTTATATTGACCAATCAAAACACGTTCTAGGCGTGTATCTGACGTCAAAGTTATACGGGACCAGTAACTATAATCTTCGATATGTCCCTTTTTCTCTGAGATCGTTCCCTTGTGAATATATAGATACCCAGCACACACTGTCATTGGCCAGTGATGAGGTTCAATAATGCCTAGGTAAAGCTTTTTTTAGGTCAACCCCCCCCTGTCCAGCAAAAACCGTAGTAGGTATGGAGAATCGTTTTTTTGCATTGAATAGCTGACAAAATATTAACCGATGAAATTTTTTTTTTCGTTTTCCGCGCTATACCGGTAATCAGCAAAAACCGGTAATTTGCTTATTTTTGAGGTAAAAAAGGTTCTCTCTAGTTAAAAAAAACGTTCAAAACAAAGCATTCATAGATTTATAAGGGGACGATCCAAGAGAAAGGGGGACATACAGTATGTCACATACTGTAATCTTCGATGGAATTCGGGGCAATTTTTTGGAAAATCCCAAAAATAATTTGAAAATAAAAAATCAGGCTACGAGCAAACAATTTCAAGCATTGTCAGATCTTAGTGCAAAACTAAAAAATGTGGTCTTTATCACGGCTAAAATAGACCAATCTAAACAATTAATCATCTACAGTTTTAACGGACAGATTGATAGAAACGGGCAATTTGGTGATTCAAATTGCTCGTTTGAAGGTGACGAATAGTTTGAATCGCCAAAATGTTCATTTCAACCCCCGCTAGTAGAACTTTTTGATCCAAACTGTCCGTTCAAACGCATAATGGTATTCTGAATATCATCTCTCAAGTAGACAGATATTATCACAGTGCCTGCGCCAAAACTGGCACAATTTTAGCATAATACTTTTCAAGAAATGAATTTCAAATTTCCGACGAATCATAAAAATTAATCCCTAAAACCCGGGCATTACTGTAGTAAATTTTTCATCGATATTTTTCTATTTAATAATTACATAAAAAACAGTTGAATTTTTTAGACCAATTTTAAAATAAAAAAACAATCTCTGCGAAAGTTATCTGCATCGTTCAATTTTAAAATCAGCTTACCGTGGTTTAGTCCCTGTCATGATATCAAGAGTCCTCAACGAATCTGCTGTAAGTCCCGATGCTCCTTGACTTGCATTTTTCAATGTCCCCTTTCTTGCCAGGGCCTCCTGCCGGTGTCGTTTGATGAGTGGATTTGAACTGGAACTTGATCCTTTCCGCCATCGGTTCAGCTTCTTTGCCGCGCCAGACTGGAGCTTACCGGCCCGTACCATTCTAGAAATTTTGATTTACAGGAAAAGTGAATTTTAAATCAAAAACAAATAAGACGTCTGCTTTTCGAGAAACCGATAATTTCCGGCAATGAACAGTTAATCGACAAAAAAAAGTCGGAAGGGAATATGCTTTTAGAAGGAGTACTGGCTCCGCATTTAGAGACTCGGAACATGAAATTTTTCCAGATTAAAATTTTAAAATGTTTCGTTCTGAAAATATGGAACAAAAATAAGTTGATCATCATGTCGCATTTATTTTCATTTGTCAATAAAAAAAAATATTTTAATCGCGATTAAGAAAATTTTTTAAAATCAAGATTTGTGAAATTTGGAGAATTTGAATTGCTTTCGAAAAACGAGATACAAGAAATGCAAATTGTGGAACTAAGGGGCTTTGCGGCGTAATCCTAAGGATCGCTATACATACCAGAGTTTTAAGTTTCTGGCCGGTCAAAATCGAACAGGGAGGAAGTAGCAATTTTCCCCGAGGCCAACTCAAAATAAGGCCAAAAACAGTTTTTGGCTCATTTAAGTCGCCGGATTGAAAATTTTTTGAATAAACTAGAACTGGGAGTTCTGCTCACGTTCTCTGGTGGCACACTAAACAGCTATAAAAAATTACTCATCTTCAAAACTCAGGGAGGAGATAAGGCTTTGAATAGTGAAATAGCTGCACTTTTGAAAGTCGGTCCTGATGGTCGCCAATCATGAAGGCCTTCGTGATTTGTTTGTGAAAGCAAATGATTAAATGTCAATATACCTAAAATGAAATATCATTATGTTCGTGCGTTTCTAGTACTTCACTTAGGCCGACGCTGAAAACTCCGTTTTTGGCCTAAAATGCGACCAGTACTCCCTTAAACGGCCCTCAATTAAAAAAAATGAATGTGCCGGTCCGAGCTATCTAACTGGGATTAAAAAGGCGTTTAAAAAATGCAGACCATCTTCGAAAGTATACCAATGATTTTGTGCAAAAAGAAAGTTCCATTTTTCCAACTCTGTTTTTAGCTTTCTTGAGTATTTTTAATCAGTGAGTAACCACGGTGTTTAGCAATTCCGCATAGTTATTTTAATTACAATCGGATATTTTAAAAATAATAATTTATTAAATCGAATACTGTTATCTGTTTGAAACACAAAAATTAATTTTACACGATACATGTCACATTTTTGCTGACGATCTTTTTTTTGCTGAAATTAACCTGCGCCAATCAAAAGTTTTAATTAAAAAGGGCGTAGGTGTCAAACAAATTTAAAAGCGCAAAGCCCAATCAAAGGTTTCCGCAAAAACTAAGATCGGGAGAAAAAATGTGACATTCTGTAAATAGCCAAGATACCCAGATCATTTTGAATTTTCGAGCTAAAGAAAAATTATGCTTGATGATCAATTCATAAAGGGTAGTTCATGACAATCAAAAGCATAGACATATTTCAAATCTTTTGTTAAATATAGGAATCTGATAATATGAATGAGACTATCGTCGATAGTCGTTTCGAACGAAGAGCATTTTTTTACAAAAAATAAAATGGATAAGTTTTGGACGAATTATGCACCAAACGAAAGCCATGATATATTAAGCGGCTTCTTCGTGACCAATAAATTCAATCCGAAAAAAATTATTTTCTATACAACATGTAACAATCCCATCTTTATACAGAGCTGATATGTCCCACCTAAATTTCTCAAATCGGCTGAAATTTTGAAGGGCCGTTTTCATGTATGGATAATGATGCTCGTCAATAGAAAAATACTCATTATAAAAATGAACGTTATTCAATCAATTGTATTCGGTTTTGAGGCACAAATATATATAATATTTTGCTATTAAAAATAGTTTTTTTTTACAACGTTTCGAATTTATGATTCATCTTCAGGTAATGATTGAGAAATAATTTTTTGAACGAAAAGTTGACACAAACATAAAAAAAAGTAATTATTCAATCAACATTCATCCTCTAATCAATGATTTCTTGAACTCTTTGCTTCCCCGAAAAGTTTTTTAATTGACTATCACAATTATACGGTTTCAAAGAATGAGTCATTACTATTTTGGGTAATTTCACATTATTTCGTGACTCAAATTACAAATAATTTTTTTCAATATAATTTAAGATAACTTCTCAGATATAGATTAAATACTTCATTAAAATTTGAGAAATTTTCAATTAAATCGCGCTCAGAAAATAATATTTTTTTATTGACAGGCATCATAATCCGTATGACCACCATGCATTTTTGAATATAAATTATGTGTGACTTCTAGAATAAAATACTCTTCATCGACTTCGGAATTATTTTCTCTATTGATTTTTTTCTCTGCAAACGGTAAATAAACCCAAATAAATCGTTTATAAAATTAATCGTATGAAAAACGTTTAAAATTAGTTAAAAATCATAAATTCGCATTCGTAAAAATGTAGAAAAAGACGAAAATAAGTAATTTTACGGTTGAAAAGAGAAGCCATGTGTCCACTTCGATCCAATCAAAAGCGGGTATTGGGTCACGTGGCAAATCTATCTTACTAGATTCGAAAAAACACACATTATTTCAGTAGATACATTTTAATTATTTCATAATTCCACCCTAAAGATTGTCAAAATTTCAAAATAAAGGAGGGGGGCGAGACTAGGATTTGAGCAGACTTGTGAGGTGCTAAGTCCCAAAGCCCCCTGAGGCTCTATTTAACTCCTTGGCGCGCTATTAAAAATAAAGTTGGCCGTGCTAAATTTTCTCAACTTGATAACACGAACTTCTTTCGTATCTTTTATATCGTAGATTATACCTGGAATTATTGCAAGTGCCTTGTTGTAGCATTGGGGAACTTTCTCTTGTACCCAAATTGGCCAATCGTCTTTTTTTGTCCTTTAATCGTTTTCATTAGCGTTCTCATCGCTATCCAATTTGGAAAAAANAAAAATCTTACACCCTGTATATCGAAGAACCTGCCCAGTGTAATTTTTATGTCAATCCTCTATGTTTTTATGTTGTTATTGACATAAAAATTACACTAGGCAGGATCTTCGATATTGCCTTGGTTGGTACAAGAAAAGGTTTACCTTCTCTTGTACCCAAATTGGTCTGATTGAAATATATCGAAAATCCTGCCTAGTCGTAAAAAATTATCACTACGTCACAAATAGAGAAATCCAGTAATTTCATTGGTCACTTCTCGATAATCCAGTGATTTCATTGGTCACTTTCTATTCTAGTGACGTAGTGATAAATTTTTACGACTAGGCAAGTATTTCGTTATTGTTGAAAAACGCAACGTCATAAGGGTGGTCGAGGAATTTCGCCAATAATTAAGATTTATCGAATAATAATTTCTGCACATGGCTTGAAAAGATAATCCGTTATGTTTTAATATATTTCCAGCACTATTAAGGGGGTGGTGTTTAGGGTGGCCAAGGCTTTTTTCAGGTCGCTGTAACTCGGTCGGAATAATAGCGATTTCCTTTAAATTTTGACANAATACTCATTAGATCATGGATGACAGATTTAAAATCTCAAAATTTGGAGCACTTTCAATCTTCGACCTTTTAAGAACTCTTAGGTCGAAAAAAAAGGTTCTTATTTATGTTAGAAAATGCTACAAAGTTCAGAACTAATAGAACATTGAACTTGAAATTTTTTGAGATCATAGAATTTTTTCAAAAATTCTTAATTAAGGGGGTGTGGGCGTTAAAATCTTTCATCTTATTTTTGAAAATTTCTATAAATGTGGCGCTAAAGAGTTATGAACACTGGAAGAAATTTTTTGTTCAGCGAAAAATCTACAATTTTTTTTGTGAAATCATCAAAGTATCAGATAATACTAAAAAANAAAATCTCCCCTATCAAAATGGCTTGGAAAAAAATGACAGGTGTGAAATTGGGTCAAGCACGGCGAACAAATTTGGGTCACAATTGAATTTATTTTTTCTCGTTTTCTACGCCAAAAGACATTTTCGAAAAACTGAAATTTTAACACATCACAATCTTATTTTTCTTCATGGAATGAATTCAATGAATCGAATTCGGTGGTTGCGACAGCTTCACTATTCGCCAAATTTTAGTTGACAAAAATATATTTAAATTTATATTTTCGTAAGTGCTATTGGCTGAAATCTGCCTAGTATATGGCACCTCTTTAAGGGGGTGTGCATGTCTGATTTGCAATTTTGCAGAGCTAGTTTAGGAAAATCTGAAGCTTGACCAATAATTCCAAAACTTCCAATTTGTAGAACTAGCCTTTATCTTGTTAAATCAAAGATCAAACTCAGATTTTGATGACTACACCAATCGTCACATAGTCGTAACAGGAGGTCACTTCGCAAAATTTCAAAATCTATCTCCTCCCAGACCATATATCGAAATTTTTCGAAAAGTTGACAAAATACGTGGAAAAAACAAACTAAGATTTGCAGTGAGCGTTTTTTCACTTCGATAACTCAATTTTTTTAGCGGTCCAATAAACTGACGATTTTTGGCCGTTTTTCATGATTTTTGGCTTAAAAATCTATTTCCTCCGAGGTTTATTTTTAAAATACGGCCAAATTTTTTTAAAGTACACCTTGTCGCATTCTGAAGAATTGCAGTGACGTTTTTCCCAAATTTCGATGCAGACTTGAAAATATGATTTTTCGAAAAAAAAAACGAAAAATTCCGAAAAAAAATGTGCTCCTATTTTTTCGAAATTAGGCTCAAAAGAAAGTCAGGAAAACACTGAAGATAAAGTTGGCTTACGTCAAGCCGATATTTTGAAGTTTTAGTGGTCAAATTTGAACAAACATTATTTTTTGACTTAATTCTGAAAAAAATACTTGGAAAAAATTGAAAAAACGAGAAAATTTCGGAAAATTTTTTTTTACTATTTGATCGGAAAACATTTTGTAGACATACCGAAGCAATTTGGTGCACTCTGATTGCCTCTAAGTCTTCAATAAAATCAGACATACACACCCCCTTAAGGGGGTTCTATAGGCAAAATCATTAACTTTTGTGAATTGCTATTTCTCTTCGGCATGAAATAGGAAGTGCAATAAAACATGTCTGATATTAGTTCTAATCTCTGAAGACGTTTTAAATTATATTTCAAGATAGCATGTTGAACCACCGGTAAATTGAGTAAACCCAGGGCAAAAATTCTCTTGAAAAAGCCGTATTTTGGTTTCGTCCTATTTAGGAAATGTTTCAAAGTATTTACATTATCTGCGAAATTATCCAAGCCGGAAAAACTGTGTCGATTTTTTTTAATTGTGTCTCACTAAAAAGTCATCAAACATTGGCGAAAAGGCTGTTTTTTGCTATATTTGGCCACGCGAAGTTGTTATTTTTTTCATGCTACATGCCAAACTATTTTCCGTGCACTATCAGCTTTTTTGTAATTAATGTTCAACAAAATTATTGAGTCCATATGTAACGATTTCATTTTTAACTCCCAGCGAAGTACGATTTAAAAATTTTATTTTTGACATCATTTCTGCCAATCAGTTTTTTTTAAGACCACACGTTCGTAACTTGAAATGTTTTTGAAACGGTATTTTAAACTATGACCACAATATTTAACCGTTCGAGCGCTAGAGCAGAAAAGATTCTTTATTTTCGACCCTCAGAAAAAACTTTAATATTTTTTTCGAAAAATTTTCACGATTTTTTGAGTTTTTATGACTAAAAAAGCCACGTTAAGTTAAAAAATCATAAAATCAGACCTCTAGCTTTTAGTTCAAAAGATACGACTTGCTTATAGAACCTATATACTCATAATAAGCTTGTTTCAAATTTTATGAAAAAAATTCCAGAATGTTAAATTTTTTCAAACAAATCTACGTGGAGATCAAAAATTCTAAAATCCAGTCAAAATAATTTTCAGTACAAAAGATATGGGCTGCCTATAGAACCCCCTTAAGGGGTGGTAGTGGCTAAATGAGGCCCATGCAAAAACATTCCAAATTTCATTTTAATGACTTTTTATTAAAATATTTCGTATGAAATAAGTTGAAATTTCTTGATTTTTTAAAATTTAAAACACGCTTTAGGAAAAACGAGAAAGAAATTTGGACAAAACTCTCCTTAGTGATCTGCACGGACTTTTCAGCTGCACATTTATGTAGGTTCCGAATGTGTGACTTAAAATCCAGGAAGGAGATAAATTATGATTGAGGTCCCTTAAATAATAAGGTCAATATACTGTTTTTTAATGATTTTGAAGCCAAATCTAAAAATTCTTCCAAAACGCCCACAAGGTGAGCTGCTCACGTTCTGTGCGGTTACTTTAAGACATAAATCATTGTTTTACCATGGAAATTCAGGGAGGAGATACATTTAAATAAAATAATTCCGTCAGTTTTTAAGGTCGTTTCTGATCGGACGAGCCATCCCTTACAGTCGAATTTGTTTTAGGATGCAAGAATTTTGTTCAAATAAATCAGAGGGAAGTTGGCCTATTGCCAATAGGTCATTGAAAATCCCGATTTTCAGCTTTTTAGCGACGACCACCCCCTTAAAGAGAATATTTCCTGAACTTCCACTTGAGCAGTATCTTAACTTAGAAATTGGCTGATACAATCTAATCTCAAAATATGAAAGTTAACAAAAAGACAATTAACTGTAGCTAGCAAGCTGGACGAAACATAAAAAATAACTTGAGAGATAATTTATTAGAAAATTAGAAAGGAAATCATAATTATAATCAGTAAAAATGAAATAGTTCACGCAGCGAGTAAAATTATATGGACATTGTCAGCGCATCATAAAGGTTAATAGGCGCGTCATAGGGTTCCAGTCATATGAATACAGTTAATAATATTATCGGTTGATGCCGATGCAGGATAGATCTACTACAGTGGTTACCTAGATATTGCCCCTCTCAGATATGGCTAAAATATTTAAACGACCATATAACTGGGCCCATTGAGGGATGGGGATCATTTCATTTCGTCATACGAAATTCCAAAACTAAGTATTTCAACCTGAAACACTTTTTAATCTTAACTCCCGTAGTGTCTTTGGAGCCATCCGTGGCTCGAGGGCCTTTAATCGCAATTTATGACCCTTAATCATGTATGAATGACAGTTTACAAAGTGATAGATCAACTATTTGGATAAATGACGTTTGTGCGTTTTTTTTCGAAAATTTCTACATATTACAGTACTTATGTTTTGCAAAAAAAAATTTAAATCATCAAAAAAAGCCTTTGAGCGGGATCAAAAAAAAATTCTATGACTTTTTTCTTATTACACTATAGCCCCAAAATGATCACGTGACCGTACATTCAAGAAAGAAGGTTGGTAAAAGTAGTACTGTTTTTTTTCAAAAATTACTTAAATCAATTTTTAAAAAAAGTGAATTGGCCCTTTAGAAGTTTTTAAGACTTTTTTTTTATTACACCAAAGTCCAAAACGATCACAGTGACCTTCAAAATTAGGAAATAAAGGTTTTATTCAAGTAAAACAAATAGTGATCAAATTACGGCCGAAAAAACACCTAATTTAAGAGTTTTGGAAACATAATAATAATTTGTCCAAAAACGTCACGTGATCTTATTGTTTTTAAAAATAAGGATTAATTTATGAACATATTTTAAACCTTATTTGTGAATTATTTCGTCACGCTGATTTTAATTCGGACTATGTGTAATCTAGAAAAAAAGTCTTAAGAACGTTTGAAGTTGACGCCTGGAATTTTTTTGACGTAATTTGAGTAACTTTTTAAAAATTACTGTATATCGGTACTACATGCCCTTTTTTCAAAAGTACTCAATCTCACGTCTTAAGAAATCGTAACGAATTTTTTAAGACTTTTATTGCATTACAGTATGGCCTCCCGGTTTAAATAGAGCAATTTCTACACCAGTCCAAACTTCCGAAATACTGATTCACATAAGAATGCGTAGGCGCAGAAGGTGAGATCAAATCTTTCTTATCACGGGAAATAAATATTCCACAACAATTTAAGAGTCACTTTACTAGAGAATTTTGTAGAAAACATTCAATTTTTCTTGCAGATTTGATACCCAAATTGGTGACGGTTTGATATTTTAAATTTGAAATTGTCAAATTAACTCTAAATTCGTGTTAGTTATACACTTGTTTGTGAGAATCGGCGAAAATGAGAGAGTTTTTAATTTTCTTATTCACATTTGATGACTTTTTATAAACTTTTTTAACAAATTGTTTCTTTAGGACTGTAGAGAATTTTTGAATAATATATCGATATGATTACCATAATAATGAATCTTCGGTTATATGCTTGATTAAAACGCAAAGCCACGGCTGGCAAAAAGACACCACGGGTCCAGAGATTGTCGGCCACTACGGAAGTTAAAAATACAATTTTGCGTGAACGGTTAAAAAAATGCAAAACCGTTCGAGGGAAATTCCCTCATAGTATCTATGTTGTATCTGAATCTTTCACGCAATAATACTATGAATAAAAAACCAAAAAATCTGGCATAACCTCCATATTTCCAAAGTACAATCTACTGCAATTTCTGTAGCCCTGAGCGCTGATTGGCTGGCCGCGTTAAATGATCCGGATTCAATGTAAATAACAAATTTTTAGAAGGTTGTCACCGCCCTTTATCACTAAGAATATATTATCAGTCGTTGATTAGCTCATATTAACTTTCGGTTTAACAAAAGAAACATTTTGGACTAATATTTAACGATTTTACTCAATTTAAACAAAAAATATAATTTGACCAATAAAAAGCCAGGATTTTCAATGGAATTTTTCATAATGATCGTTTCTTCGATATCTCCTAGAATTTTGAGCATAAAAAACTCAAAGTGATACAATATGATGCCTGAATTATCTTTGATCATATTATCGTATGATGAAGCCTTGAAAAAATCAATATCAAATATTGTGTAGCTGATTCGAAAAAAAATGCCAAAAATTTCCGAAATTTAGGAATTTGCTTGTTGAGTTTCTAAATAAAAAAAATAATTATTTTCATAATTTCAAGGGGGGGGCAATATCTCGTCATAGGTGGTCGAAAATCAAATATGCCCAAATAGGGGGGCATTATCTAGTCATGTGGGCAATATCAAGAGGGGGCAATATCTAGGTAACCACTGTATATGAGTCAAATAGTTTTAATAGATTTTGTTTCTGCTGAAAACTCTTTAAAATACGTGCCTATTTTGAGCCGCGCTATTCATCAAATTTCTAGGCCAATTGGCGCGCGAGTTGGCCTGAGGATGCTCATGTGGGCCGATGAGATTACCACTTATTTCTAGGCGTTTCAAACCAGTGGTCGACAGAACTTGATCGGATCGACTTTTTATCGATCCGATCAGGTTTTTGTTAACCTCCGATCCGATCAGGTTATTCAAAACGGTCTGCCGACTCCTGTTTCAAACTATTTGACTCGTATCTGAGATTGTACTTACGTGTCAGAAACCTAAAGAATCGTGTGATTTTATTGGTCAAATTGACCATGTGAATACACATTGACTCTTGTGTATTGACCAATCAGATCACGCGATTTTTTAGGTCTCTGACGTCAAAGTTCTACGGGACACGTAAGTATAATCTAAAATTATTAATCTTCGATATACAGTAGTACAATTTGGTTATTTAGAAATTATCAAAACGTCACTCCTCTTTCACAATTAGGTCTATAAGTTTGTAAATTCAGAGCAACCACACCGTGAAAACACCATTGATAGTAGCTTTTTTAGTTCAATATTTTCAATTGAGTTGCAATAATCATACAGTAGAACATAATTTTCTATTTCACAGTTTAAAAATCGCTTTCAGGCAGCCTTTTATAAGTTATTAAATCTATTATAAGTTGTTCAAACTTTTCCAAGCTCTTGCAAAATTGATGAAGATTTCATCATGAGTTACTTTCGAATTCAGATCAAAAACAAAAATGTAAATGCATACAGGGGTCGAGACTAAAACAGAGGCTTTAATATATAAGCTTTATCGTTTTTGTGTAGTATGCTTCGGAAAACACCTTTCATTCCGACGGGTACCCCCTTTAAACGATATCCCCTTAGGAAGTAGATTGTTAAATTCTGGTTTGGTCTAGTACATTATGTACGTTAAGTAGTACCAATGTACTAGACCAAACCAGAATTTAACAATCTACTTCCTAAGGGGATATAAAATATCTGATATTTTTAGTGATTTCCTTCACAAAATCTGAAAAATTGTTTTTTGATAATTTTCAAACTGCGACATTTTCAACTTGCCGGAGATAACTCAAAATGGGTGCCAAAGAAAAACGCGAAAACCCTTGGTAAATTTGGAATGCCATAAGCAAAATTTCGATTTTTTTTTTAATTTTTTAAATGAATTTGGATATATTTTAATAATTTAGAGATTGTATGTCAGGCATGAAATAAGGCACATTTAGTGCTATCTTTTTTCAAAATTTTTTATGAAATAGAGTGAATTCGTAGAATATACCTTCACGAGGAAGGTAGATATTTTCTAATTTAGTCTAGTACATTAGTATTAAAATTGGACACCAGACTAATAAAGGCAAATTTTTTTTTAGCGAAATTAGAGACCATTCTTAATAAGAATTTCTTATGTAACTATTCTCGGAAACCACACATCCGACTTTAAATTTTTGTCTTTTAATACGATGATATTATGTGAGACTTGGTTGTGGCCGATTCGATTTCGATACAAATGTAAATTAAGGGGGTAGCGGTTGTAATGTTTATTAGGCACTTTGAGGCACTTTCAGTCTGCTCTCTAATTTTTAGAAAATTCTGCGAACCGATCAGTACCCCCTTAAGAGGGTTGTGGGTGCTAAATGTTGAAAATTCAAGTG
>SCLH01000566.1:233751-247902 GCA_004367855.1 Oikopleura vanhoeffeni | reverse complement strand
AGGAAGTTGTCAGTACTATTCAAGTCATCTGATACTTCAACCTACGCTCACAAAATGTTTTTAGTAGGCGTCCCTGAAAGCACTTAAAAGCCTACTCCTCATTCATCTCTCATCACTTTTTATTGATATTTGCAATTTATATTGTAAATATAAATACTCATCACCAAATGGTACATGTAGCCTTTTTCAAAATTTAGCCTCTAGTGGTCAAAACAGCTTATTTGGGAGCCTCGCGCAAAAGCCTACTCCTCCTTGAAAATATTTAGAATTTTTTTAATTTGTTGCTTCGGAATTCACCGCCAAAGGTTTGAATGTAAGGTTCAAATGGTTAGCCCTTTTTTCGATTTTTTTCTCCAATTCATCACGAACGACTTGTGAATTTCTAGTTTTTGTTGAAATTCTGAACTATAAATTTTTCTAAAAACCTTAAACTTTATTTGAAAAGAAATTCAAAAATTCAGAAACAATCCTGGGAGTTAAAAAAACTCAGTGACAAATTCTCTACAAAATAGGGCAATCAAAAAAGTTATCTGAGAAATCTCACATTATCGTCACCCTTAATTTAACCTAACTTTTCCAGAAAACCGTACTTTTCTTTGAAAACAAACCCAAAACCAAATAAATCTTAATACAAGTGAAAACACACTTGGCAGAAAATTTTCTACCAACAATAGGTGTATCAAAAAAGTATTCTAATACCTCTTTATTATCGTCGCCCACATCCTTTAAGGAGTCATAGGGGATTAAGCGCGCTTTAATTTAAGGGGACTACTTTAAAGGGGTCAGGGACTGTACCTGTTTATGGATAATCCCAAGTCTTAAATAAACAAAAAAATTGGTCACGTGAATAACCGAAAATTTTGGCTGGCCCCTTATTTTTGATGCTGAACACTATCCAACAAATTTTTTAAAATCGAAAATTTCCTTACGAGGGTGCTCCCTATTTTTGAAATTGACCGTTATGCAAATATGTTTATGCATAACACCTGGTTATTGACAGATATTTATTAAATATTATTTAATCAAACCGCTTTTAGCTCTTCTTTGGTTTTGATAAAAAAAACTGTATCATTTTTTTATCGATAAAGTTTGAACAATTTGACTGTATAGCTGGTTTTATCTATCACGGAGTTCTTGTCGTTTTCCTCCATCATGTTTTCGTTTTGCAATAAATCAAATTTTTCTGTTTTTTCTGTGAATTTGAGCTTGAGCCGAATGAATGAATACAGAATCGTGAAAAAAGTTGGCTGAACTATTACGGCTGCACCTCCAATAACACACAAACCTGATATAAGGTTTGTTTCGTAAGTAAGAAAGCCATACACAGCATCTCGTTGATGTCCATAAATGAGAAATGTACCTTGAAGAAATTTCAAATATTAAACTCCCAGAAACAATCTGTATACGAAAATTTCTGGTTTTAACTTCGTGGCGTTAAAATTTGTATATGTTTCTTTGTAAACATTTTTGTGATCTAATATATAAATATATAAAATATCTAAAAATATATAAAATATAGCTAAAAAAACCTTCTCAAGTTCAATAAGCGTAAAATGGGCATTCTGTCACTTCACGATCGCCAGATATAGCCAATCAACACAACCCCTTCAAGAATTTCGGCCGAAATTTCGAAAAAAATTAATGCATAAATTCAATATTTTCGTTTGAAATCGCTTATAAGGTAATTTTGATATTTGAAATCTTAACAAAATTATGAGCCATATAAATTAAAGCAAATGTTGTTGGTGCAAATATGTACTTGAATGGGAATGGATAAGGTGATATAAAGGCTGTTACGTTTGTGATAACTGTCAGAAGAATATGTTGATGAATGCTATGGGGTCGAAATGAAACTGAATCTGACTTTTGGTGGTAAAATATTTTTTTTAAATTATTATCAAAATTAATGAAATCCGGTATAGTTGCAAAGCCACGCTTTTCTAACGTGACCGCATTCTATGAATATTTTTTAATGTAATTTTATTTTTGGCGCAGAAAAATTGATCTAGTTATTCTATGATCAATGGGATTAATAAAAATTATTATTAGAATATAAATTTGAAGTGCAATTCAGAGATATATATATTTAACACCATTACTAACATTGTCCAGTAAATCAAGGATATCGTACATGATGTGGCTGGAACCATAGCATTAAATGTCAGTAACATTTGATAAAATTTACTTTTTGGGTCTTAGGGAGAAATTATATATTAACGTTTTTGAATTGTCAACTCACCAGACAAAATGTAGGTGATAATTTCAAAATAAATTTTCGATTTTTAGACGACTGACTCATTCAAAGCAAGGACGAAATACATATTACTTACTAGTACAGTTGGTAACCACCCACTGGGTTGTTCACTTATCACTAACTGGGTATTTTTCAGCAAAAAAAGACAATTTATGATATCTTTGACAAAATTAAATAGCGCCGAATTGCTGAAATAATGTTTATGAAACAGATAAAAACAACATCATCACAACAATATTTAACGCGAGCCAATCAGTATGCGTATGATAATTTAAATGCTGAAATGTCCCTAGCTTGGTCAAAAAATGCATACAGTATGGAAATTATCTTTATGGACTCTCAGACTGAGAGTCTCAGTGTTAAGGAGGTATACGACTCTGATTTATAATAGCTTGAGCATTAAAAATGCTCCAAATTAATACGAGGTGATAATTAAGTGTACTGAGAACCCAATCATCAAAAAAAAATTCGAAATTTCCGCATTTTTTCGATTTTTCTTAGAGTATTTTTACAAAGATGAAGTTAAAAAATAACGTTTGCTCGAATTTGACCACTAAAAATTCAAAATATCGACTTGACGGCTTCACTGGCTTTCTTTTGAGCCTACCTTCGAAAAAATCGAAGCACTTTTTTTTCGGAAATTTTTTTGAAAATGGCTCAAAAAATCATGTTTCGCAAATATATCCTAGGAGGAGATAGATTTGAAGTCTGAAATTGTGAAAAATCGACGGTTATTCGGCGTTCTAGAATTGTTTCGTCGCCGGATCAAAAAAAGCCGACGAGAAAAGATTGACATACTACCGTTACGTGATCTGTGAAAATTTGAGCTCGATTTGATATACCGTCTGGGAGGAGATAGTTTTTGCAGTTTTGAAAATGTCACCTTGTTACGATACTGTACCTATTGGTGTAATGGTCAAAAATAATTTGTGATGTACTTTTTCGCAAGATTAAGGATATATCTACAAATTAGCATTTTCGGTTTTTCTCATGAACTGTTAGTTTTCAGTATATTTCACCGAAAAAATGTCAAATCTAAGTCGCATACCCCCTCAAACATTAAGATGAATGAGCTAATTTTATTGAATTTTGAAGTAACAATATGTCAAAGATTGGGATCCCAAGGCCTATATTTTCGCGTTTGCGTTTGACTCATGAGAGCACCGGATATCACTATGTTGACCAATAAGAGCTTGGGAAAGAAGGTCGAACACGAACGCGAAAGTAAAAGCCTAGGAGGGTTTTAGATATAATAATCATATAAATAATTCTATTAATAATCATATACTTATAATTATTGTAAATAATTATAAATTGAAATAATATAAATTGATATATTTTAACTACTCAATGATTATAATTTAGCTAATTTATCTTTGTTGCTTATTAAGATTACAGAAATTCAGTCAGTATTGAACTTTTGAAAAAACTATTAGTTTTTTTTTTATAAATTATATTATATAAACTCAATCTGCAGGGCATAAAATATTGATTGCATTCAAAACGGCCCAAATGCTGCAACAAATTTCATTCCAGTTCGAAACATAGTCTATATATTGAATTTCATGTCCATCCACAGGTTCATAGCGGGCTCTTTGGTCAAAATAACCAAAAATTAAAAAAACAACGAAATAAACCGCTTGAGTTACGATTATAATTTTTCTCATATTCTCAATATATTCTTCTGAAAGAAACGTAATTATTTTATTTAAAAGACTCATAATTTCGCCCATTTTTTATCAAATATTTATAATAAATAGATGAAACCAGAATGATTCACTTTGTATGTTATCGGAAAGGATAAATTATAATACATAAGTTATGTAACATAACAACTAATTACGGAAACCCGTCTTATAAAAAGTAACAATATTCTCATATTGTAACCTTTTTTAAAAAAACTTGTGTGAACTTCAGTGGAAAAATTATTACTTCAGAGAAAATTTCACAAAATATAATTACTTAATAATAAAATATAAAAACTTCATTAATAATTTATTTTCACCACTTCGAGGACTTTGTACTTATGTTATAAAAAGCCAAGTTGAGTTTAAGGAGTTTAAGGGGGTGGTCGTCGCAAAATGAGGCTCTAAAAACAAATTTTTCCAATTTTATTTTTTATGCCTTTTTTATGAAAATATGGAAAATTACAAGCATTTTGGTACTCGTTTTATTTTGATACATGGCTAGGAAAGCATTTTTTGATGAGTTCAAGATATTTTGTATGAAAAAAGTTGAAATTTCTTGATTTTTGGAAATTTAAAACGTGATTTACAAAAAAACGAGTCAGAAATTTAGACAAAACTCAACTCGTTTTTTTGCACGGACTCTTCAGCTGCGCATTTATCTAGGTTTCGAATGTGTGACTTTGAAATCCAGGAGGAGATACATTTTGATTGAGACCCCTAAACAAGGGTCAAAATACAGTTTTTTTGGTGATACTGAGAGCAAATTCAAGAATTTTCAAAAAAACTCAACTCGGTTTTTTGCTCACGTTCTGTCCGATTAATTTGAGTCTGAATCATTGTTGTACCTCTAAAAACTCAGGGAAGAGATACATTTTGAAAAAATAGTTCCGTTATTTTTGTTAGCACGTTTCTGATTGGACGAGCCATCCATCACTTTGATTTATTTTTAGGATGCAAGATTTTGTTCAAATATATCAGAGAGAGGTAATGTTCGGTCCGACGATTTGTAATTTGCTTCAATTGGTCATTCGGGAAAACCCCATTTTTGCCTTAAAATGCGACGACCACCTCCTGTGTTCTAGATAAAGTTCTAGAACACTGATTTTATCTTAAATGCGTTTTTCTCCATAACGACTGAATAAAAATTTATGACTTTTTGTCAGGATAACAGTCTGTGCTCCATCTATGACAACGTGATTTTTTTCTGCAAAATTTCGATCGGACATATTCTAGAATTAGAAAAAACCGTAAATTTTTTAGAGTTTTCAATTTGGAGCTTTATTTTCTCAAAAACAGCTCTAGACATTTTTTTTTAAATTTGATTTGAGTTGGAAAAATATGTCTTCTTACTTTTTAATATATTTGTTTTTTGGTTCTATGCATGGAATTCTAGAAAATTTTGAGTTGGTGCAACCGGAAGTCAATTTTCGAGATTTCTAGAAAAATTAAGTTGATCGGATAAAGCTAAAAATGCCACCAAATGAAAGCTGATGTTTTACTAAACAAAAAATTTGCTTACATTATATTGAAATTTTGGTCCGATATATTCTAAAATCATGAAAACACCAAAATTTCAAATTAAACTCAAAATTTCTATAAAACGGCCCAAGAGATTTTTTTTAAATTTGAGCATAAGTTGGAGTGATATGTCTTCTTACTTCCTAATGAAAGTTTTTTTGGGTTCTATGCACGGAATAATATAAAATTGTGTTTTAGTTCAACCGGAAGTGGATTTTCACGTGGTTGAATTAACCTTGCTTTTCAAACGTTTTTTCTAGAATTAAACATAAATTTTCTAGAATATGAAATTTTTTTTTCGAAAATTAAACTCTTCAAAAAAAATTGAAGGTTGATCTTATAAAAGTTTTCTGTAATCAGCGCTCAAAGTAGAGCCTCCTGAAAGGCTCTCGTGCCTCGGCGAAACTTTTTTTCATGCTTCGGAGGGCTAAGTACCTAGAGCCGTGACATTGTCAAATAATTGTAATTGTGTAATGAAAATACCTCAAAATTATGAGGGGAAATGTCCGAATCGAAATTATACACACAATGTCAAAATTTTCATTCACGTGCAATTTCGATTTGGACATTTTCACATTATTCCTAGGTTATTTTTGGACACAATTTCAATAAATTTGTTGCAGCGTTAAAGCAAAATTTCACGAATATAAATTGCACTAGTTAAATTGCAACTTTTCAAAAAACTATGAAATTATAACAGCAGGGTCCGGCGGATAGGTGAAATCCGGCTAATAGGTGAAGGTTTTCAGCGACAAAACTTTTCCTTCCTGACGTCCGGCGGATAGGTGAAAGGCAAAGATAGGATTTTTTTCAAAACTTTCTAGGCAAAAAAATAGGCGTTTTCGAAAAGCCAAAATATAGGCATATTTGAGAATTTTTATAAATGANAAAAATATTCAATTAATTTGTCGTTTTAGCGTTTTATTCTATCAATCTAGTACAGTTGATTTGTTTAAAAAATATTTTACATATGTATTATATTGTAATATATTACTTTTTCGCCATTTTGCATTGTGACTATTTTACAGCAGGGTCCGGCGGATAGGTGAAGGCGAATTAGTGAAACCCACGCAAAAACCTACGTAAGCCTCCGCAATCGCCCACGAATCTGAAAATAAAAACTTTTTCTCCCTGACGTCCGGCGGATAGCTGAAAGGCAAAAGATAGGGTTTTTTTTAAAACTTCTCACGCAAAAAGATAGGCGTTTTCGAAAAGCCAAAAGATAGTCATATTTGAGTATTTGTATAAATAAAAAACTATTTAATTGATTTGTAGTTTTACCTTTTAATGTTTTAATCTAGTAAGTTGATTTGTCTTAAAAATCTGCACACAATGTTTGTTCAAATAATTTCTGATCAATTATTTTAAAGGATTTTTTCACGATAACTACTGTCTTTATTTCTTTTGTTCGAAAATCAAAGTTGAGAGATCTTCCCTGGAATATTCTCTGCTATAAAGTGAATGACACCACAACGCTTTAGGATTTTTCTGGCGTATTTCTAGCACTTTTAATTTCTCTATGAGCGATAAGTGACATTTTTTTTGGAGTGGACCTCTTTTTCGTAAAAATCATTTAGAAATTCATTTCTAATCCAAATTTATTTAACCCTCTCAATCATGAAAGCCACTTTTATGGCTCAACTTTGAGCGCTCATTACGAAAAGTAAAGTGCTAGCCACTTTATTGTTCATGTCCCCGAGATTTGGGATTGATTTAACTTTTATATCTTAAATTCCGGAAAAAGAGACTATAATAGAACACAGGGACGCCGCGGGCATTGAAGACGCGCAAGGGATTAAGTTGAAGATTAAGTTGAAGAGTTTTGCAAAAAAAGGAAGCATTTTGCACGATTCTACTAGGTCTAGTAACGAGGCGCAGCAGCGAGTTTTGAGAAAAACGGGTGAGACTTCATCATCGAAAATTAAAAAGCAAAACATTAACGAATAAGCTAATTATCCATTTCAAAGGTTAATAACCTATGAAATTTAAAAAATGTCTTTCAAGTTGAAAAAAACTGGTGAAAAATTTATAATAAGGATAATAACTGAAAATTAAAAACTAATTCATGCATTTATTTCACATAACGCAGGTAAAATCGATAAAGTGCAAAAATTGGAGTAGCTCATACAATTAAACCATAAATTTAATTATTGGACACATGGTGAGTCACCATTGGTGACTTCAGTTCTTACTCCTCAGGTGATTCAAAAATTGATCATCTGTTAAATTTCGGAGCAGTCTTAAGCCTTCACAAAACATCAGATCGCTGGTGAAAACTACAATATTTTCTATTTTTCTGTAGTTTTCTAGACTTGAGCTTATATTTTGAATAGAAAGAAACCGCGTGAACTTCAAATAGCGTGCGACTTTGGGTGATTTTAAAACCGCTATTTAAACTTGTCTTTAAATCGAGCCCCAGAAACTTCAAGTCTCGACAAATAACATTTTATCTCGACGCTTCTTGAAACCCATGCGGTAGTATTTGAACATTTTTGGTTCTGACATTTTTTTGGTATTCGATTAACTTATTAAATTTAGCCTTGAGCTGAAATTTAAGACCAAAAAATTGCCAAGTGATTTTTAGAAAAATATACAGTATGTGTTTTTTACTTTCGAAATAAGAATTTCATTAAGCTTATTACGGCCTATATAAAAATGTTAATTACATGTAGGTTGATTATATTTTCAAAGCATGAGATAGGCTATAACTTGTCTTTCGAAATAAATCCACCTGTTACAATTTTGCAATTGGCCGTAATTACTTTAATTATAATTTTCAATTCGCAAGTAAAAAACACATACTGTACAGCCTGAGTTTTCTCGTTAAAGATTGACCAATCACCATTAGTCTTTTTGGCGGACAACGCAGTAAAACAGAAAACTCAGGCTGCAGTTTGTATTAAAACAACGCATTACTTTTTGCCTGATTATCTGACACCATTTCTTATCCCTCGTCCACTTAGTTGAATCACAGCTATCAGTGTTCAATTTTGATTTTTTCCCTGTACATATTTATTTTCAAATAATTTACAATTTTTATTGAAATAACAATTAAGGAATTGATTCTTTTTCGATAAACAAGTTGGAGTCGATTATTTGTTAGCGCGCGAGTTATAATGTCTTTGAACTTATGATCAAAAAGATTTATAAAGTGAAGATCCGTATCTTCGTGCCAAAGTTTCACACACCGCGATAAAAAGAATCGCCTCGCTTTTTAGTTTGATATCCCACTGTGAATTGTCCTCAGTATGTATGCTGGCGACACCTATCAAATTTTTCCTGTTTGTTTAGAGCTAGCTTTTGCAAAAATTTGGTAAATTTTTGAAATTTAACCTAGGAGGAGTAGGAATTTCCGATGAAAAAAGTCCAAAAACCGGTATTTGAAGAAATATAGCACTTATCGACAAAAGCTCTCCTACAAAGTTTTGTTCACTAATTTACAGGTAATATTAAAATTTAGGTTTTATTTCAAAACCCAGGAGGAGATACTCACTTTGGCATAGGTCTTCTTTGTGTCGCTTATGTGTCAGAGAGTGTAAATATAAACCAGTGTCGCTTAGTGCGAAGGAGGTGTGGTCATACAAAAAAGTTTTGACAATTTTTTTTGCAAGTTGAAGGCTCGTTCTACAAACTGGCTAATCTGAATAATATCCTTGAAGCCGTGTTTCGCTAATATTTTTATCGAGAATATGTCAATTTAGGGACCGGGATACCCTTAAAAGCCGAATAAATGAAAAAATTTGTCCCGCTAATTTGACATATTTCGATAAAATATTAGCCAAACAACTGCTTCAAGGATAATTACAGATTAGCCAGTTCGTAGAACTAGCCTTCAGCATTTTTTCACGAGACCTTCAAAAATTCATATTTTCAGTTTGAGGGCGAAATTTGAGAAAAACGCTTTAAAGATTTTATTTGTTTTGAGCAATCTCTTGTTAAAATTTGAGTGAATTTTGAAATTTAACCTAGAAGGAGAATATTTCCGGTCAAAAAACGGTGGTTTATACGCATATCTAAAAAAACTTTAGCACTTTTGACAACAACGCTCTAGAGAAGTTTAAGTTACTAATTATACAGGTTTTTTTAAAATTAAGGCTTATTTCAAACCCAGGAGGAGATAATCCACTATGGCATAGGTTCCTCTTGTGTCGCTATGTGTCAGAAGTGTACATACAAAACAGTTTTGACACATTTTTCACCAAGCTAAAGGCTGAATCTACAATAAGCCTAATCGAATAATATTCTTGGAGCCCTAGTTGGCTAAGTTTTATCGAGAGAATAATATATAATGATGATATATAATAGAATAATATCGAGAAACGGTTTTTTGCATTCAACTGCCAACTAAAAAAAGCTCGATGGAGTAATTTTCCCTTTTATCGGACAACCGTTCACCGAAGATCTATTATATAAGCATTTTCGGTATACATTTTGAGAAAAAAAATCGAATCTCGTTTTTTTCTTCTGGGAATTCATTAAAATTTTCTCAAGCATTAATGTGTAGATAATCGTGATATAAGAACGAACAAACGTAAAAAATTAAGCTTCCGGCTGATTTGAAGAAAAAATAATTTGGCCCACCGAGATTCGAACCTACCAAAAAATTACTTTCCGGTTTATTCTGGTGAACCGAATGTCAAATCAACTTGATAAAAAATATCTACTTGAGCTTTTTTAGTTGGCAGTTGAATGCAAAAAAATTCCAGTAACGTCATGACAAGGTTGGTTAACCTAAAAAAAAATTACTTAAGGGTATCCCGGTCCCTAATTTGACATATTCTTGTAGAAATATCAGCCAAACAGATTGTCAAGGATATAATTCAGATAAGCCAATTTTTGTAGAAACTAGCCTTCAACTTGCAGAAAAAATATGTCAAACTTTTTTGTATGACTACACTCCTTCACGCATAAGCGACACAAGAGGACCTAACCAAAACGGAGAATCTATCTCCTCCCAGGTTTTATTTTGAAACTAAACCCAAATTTCCAACATAAGCTGTATAATTACATTTCAACTATTAACAGTGGCGTTTTCGTCGATAAGTTCTAAATTTTTTCTAGAACATGCAAAACAACCGTTTTTTGAACATTACACTCTCGAAAAATCTATCTCCTCCCAGGTTAAATTTGCAAATTAGCTCAAAATTTTGCAAAAGCTAGTTCCAACAAATAGAAACTTTACAACTGGCGTTTTTTTAGCAATTTCACCCCAAACCAAAATATGAATTTTTCAAGGTCACGTGAAAAATTTTCGAGAAAAAATGTGCTTCGATTTTTTCGAAAGAAGGCTCAAGAGGAATCACACTGAAGAGAAAATGGCTTACTAAAGAGAAAATTGGCTTACGTCAAGCCGAAATTTTGAAGTTTAGGGTCTAATTGAAACAAACGTTATTTTCAACTTAATTTTGAAAAAATTCAAAATTTTTTTCTTATTTGGGTTGTTTTGTGCTTTCAAACATTAACGATTGATTTGGTGCATTTTAATTAGTAAGGCAATATTGAGCTCATCATCTTCGTCATTTCATCTCATCTGATATGCTTTCAAGTTGACACCGTCTTTTTTTCAATTTTATTCTGGTCACACAGAATTAGTTTTCTCTACTCATTTCAAATCTATTTTTTCGTAAATAAAAAATTTATCATTTTTGATATTTTCAAATAAACTCATTTGAGCTCTGTAATTAATTTTTATCGTTAACTTGACAGGTGTCGCAGCATACAACTGAGACAATTCACAGTGGGATATCAAACTAAAAAGCGAGGCGATGTCTTTATCGCGCGGGTTGAAACTTTGGCACGAAGATACGGATCTTCACTTTATAAATCTTTTTGATCAAAGTTCAAAGACATTATAACGTCGCGCTAAAAATAATCGACTCCCAACTTGTTTATTCGAAAAGATCTTCCTTAATTGTTTATTTCAATAAAAATTGTAAATTATTTGAAAATAAATATTACAGGAAAAAATCAAAAATTGAACACTGATACGTGTGATTCAACTAAAGTGACGAGGGGATAAGAAATGGTGTCAGATAATCAGCAAAGTAATGCGTTGTTTAATACAAACTGCAAGCTGGTTTACTGCGTTTGTCCGCAAAAAGACTTAATGGTGATTGGTCAATCTTTAACGAGAAAACTCAGGCTGTACAGTAGTGTTTTTTTACTTGCGAATTGAAAATTATAATTAAAGTAATTACGGGCCAATTCAAATTGTAACTAGGTGGATTTTATTCGAAAGCCAAGTTATAGACCTATCTCATGCTTTGAAAATATAATCAACCTACATGTAATTAACATTTTTATATAGGCCGTAATAAGGCTTAATGAAAATCTTATTTCGAAAGTAAAAAACACATACTGTATATTTTTCTAAAAATCATCTTGGCAATTTTTTGGTCTTAAATTCAGCTCAAGGCTAAATTTTAAATAAGTTAAATTCGAATACCAAAAAAATGTCAGAAACCAAAAATGTTCAAATTACTACCGCATGGGTTTCAAGAGAGCCGTTGAAGAAAATGTTATTTGTCGAGACTTGAGTTTCTGGGGCTCGATTTAAGACAAGTTTAATAATAGCGTGTTTTAAAAATCACCCAAAGTCTCGACGCTATTTGAAGTTCACCGCGGTTCTTTCTATTCAAAATATAAGCTCAAGTCTAGAAAACTACAGAAAAATAGAAAATATTGTAGTTTCACCAGCGATCTGATTTTGTGAAGGCTTAAGACTGCTCTCGAAATTTAACAGATGATCAATTTTTGAATCACCTGAGAGTAAGAACTGAAGGTCACCAATGGTGACTCACCATGTGTCCAATAATTAAATTTAATGGTTTAATTTGTATGAGCTACTCCAATTTTTGCACTTTATCGATTTACCGTGCGTATGTGAATAAATGCATGAATTAGTTTATTTCAGTTATTATCCTTATTATAAATTTTCACCAGTTTTTTTCAACTTGAAAGACATTTGAAATTTCATAGGTTATTAACCTTTGAAATGGATATTTAGCTTATTCGTTAATGTTTTGCTTTTTAATTTTCGAGTTGAGAAAGTCTCACCCGTTTTCTCAAAACTTCGCTGCTGCCCTCGTTACTAGACCTAGTTAGAACTGGCAAAATGCTTCCTTTTTTGCAAACTCTTCAAACTTAATCTTCCAACTTAATCCCTTGCGCGTCTTCAATGCCGCGGCGTCCCTGTGTTCTATTATAGTCTCTTCTTCCGGAATTTAAGATATTATTTAAATTTACATTTTGACTTATTAACCCTATAGAAAAGTGACAGTTACAAATTGGCCTCCAACCTACGCAATTCATTTGGGAGAAAATGAGAGACGTCAGAACAAAAATTAATAATAGAAAAGATTAAGAATTAAATTTTCTAAAAAGTGGCTTCCTCAGAAATAATCTGCAGTTTTTGGTCTTTAATTCTACAGGTGTTTTCCGAAAAAGAATCTAACTTACGCAATTACCAAAGATCATTTTAAATGAAATAAATTTACTCAGGGACTGTCAGACAAAAATTGAAAATACAGCAGATTCAGAAATTTCCTAAAAAAGTGATCCATTCAGAACGAACCTGCAGTTCTGGTCGTTAATCTACCGGTGTTTTTTAAATGACGCCATGAGTGAGAGGGTTAATATATTTGGTTGAATATAATTAAATAAATGCATTCTAGAAGCTAAATTCGAATTACTGCGCGAGTCAATTATTCAAAAAAGTAGTTTCTGATGTTTTCAAAAAGGTCACTTTTGCATTTGTGATGGAAAATTCAGCCTGAATTCTTACTCTGACTATTCTTTAACTAAATTATAAATTCTAGATCTTGTTTTTATTGACCAATCAGAGCGTATCTTCCCAGACGTCCGGCGGATAGGTGAAATCCGGTGGATAGGTGAAGGTTTTGAGCGAAAAACTTTCATCTATCCGCCGGACCCTGCTGTAATCACTAAAAAATTCTGACATTAAAAATTAATTTCATTAAATTTTAAAATTAGAAATTAATTCCAAAAATTTATGAAATTAAAAATTAATGTGCTAAATTTCATGACATCACCGATTTAATCATCTATATACTACATAGAACCCCGACATCGTCAGATTAATTGAATTTTTGTCACAAAAATTACCTCGAAATTATGTGTAAAAATATTTCCCTCATCATGTGTTAATTTTCATTTATTTGCAGTTTAAATATCACTTTCGGGTAACAGACTATAATTATTGGACTCCAAGCTAAACATCTGTTCTTGTCTTTTATCATCCACCAAATCATCCCATTTTGCCCGAGTTTCATCACCTTTTGAGCATCGGCGTCTGATAAATTGTTTGAGACAAATCAGCGAAAAAATAATTGTGAAGAAAATAGGCTGGGCAACCAAGGTTAATTCGCCAATGAGTTTTAAACAAGAAATTGGACTTGCTCCCCAATTCAAAAATGGGTAAATTTCATTACGTGTCGTTCCAAATATCTTGTACACAGCTGTAATGGAGTTAAAAATAAGTGTTTAGTTGTTTTTTATAAAATTCAAAAAAATAGATTAGAAAAAAGACCGTAACTGTCAGACAGTGAATGTCGATTTAACATCAAATAAACTGCGCGCAAAATAAAAAAATTAAATTATCAAATTTGTGACCGGACCGTTTAAGGGCAATTACGTCTCTAGGCAATTACGTCGACTAATTTGAAATGAGTC
>SCLH01000566.1:221613-231719 GCA_004367855.1 Oikopleura vanhoeffeni | reverse complement strand
GGAAGAGGCTCAAATTTGCGACACCCACTCCCTTAAGCAACGTTTCGATAATTTATTGACAAGCTTATAATAATTATTTGTAAATATCCAAGAGTTCTTCATTTTTTGCGCAAAAAATAATAAATGTTGGCAAACTAGCGCTAATTTTCAGCTTAAATATTTATTAAAAATAAAACAATTAATTTTCCGAATCATCAGTTAAAAATATGTAACTTGCTTTCTAAAAATAACGCGCATTTTTAGAATTAAACCTAAGCTAAATTTATTCTTTATTTCGATTTTTTTTGGGTATATGAAAATTTTCCACATTTTAAGCTGAAAATTTTGAAAATATTTTTCGTCGAAATTTCGTGCAAAAAACACTTTTTATGCCCACTTTAACTTTTTTCATACTCTATATCTCTATATATGTTTCAAGCGCTCTTTGGAAAATTATTTATTATTTTTTTGACATGCTTTGTCGAAATTTTTTAGAAAAATTTTGAAATTTTTTCTCATTTCATGTTCAAAAATCAGCTAAAAATATTGAGAATGCCTACTTTAACTTTTATCAAATATGTCCTCGTTTTGTTTCTTCGCTCTTGTTTATACTCTGAATCATACTTTTTTGAATCAAAATACGGTTTGCGCAAAATACTTAACTGGATTCATTATAACTTACGAAAATGATAAGTCAGTAAATTTTTTATGCTTAATATAGTTAGCTAAACCGATATAAATATGTTTCAGCTTCATTAAATTATTTTTATTTATTTTAGGAAAGATTTGAGTTCAAGTTTTCATTTTTGAAATCGTAAAAATTTCAAACTATTATTAAAATTTTCCGCATTNTTGAAATTAAAAATAAGGGGAACTATCGGGGGTCTGTTCCGATATTCCGCCGGCCAAAATGACACTTCCCAAAATATTTTTGGTCTCTGTGTTCTGAAACACGCTCGTGCACGCGCTATAGAGATAATAAGCATTTTTAAGATGGACTTAGGTTGGGATAAGTATATGAAGAAAAAATTCTCAATAACTAAGGGACTCGCTTAAGGGGGTGGTCGTCGCATTTTAAGAGGTTTTCGATAGCCAATTGTCGCACAAGTACAAATCGTTGGACCAACTTTTACCTCTCTTTGATATATAAACAAAAATCTTGCATCCTAAAAAACAATCCAAATTAACGGATGGCTCGTCCAATCAGAAACGTGCTTACAAAAGTGACGGATTTTCTTTCAAATTTATCTCCTCCCTGAGTTTTCTAGTTTCAACAATGACTCATGTTTTAAATTAACCGGACAAAACGTGAACGTCTTGTTGAGTTTTTGGAAAAAAACTTTGATTTGGCTTCAGAATCACCAAAAAACTGTATTTTGCTCTAGTTAACTTTTTTGGTGATTCTGAAGCCAAATCATAAAAAATTACCAAAAACTCAACAAGGCGGTCTGCTCACGTTCTGTCCGGTTAATTTCAAACATGAATCATTGTTGAACCTTGAAAACTCAGGGAGGAGATACATTTTGAAAAAACAATTCTGTCACTTTCGTGAGCACGTTTCTGATTGGACGAGCCATCCGTTAATTTGATTTTTTTTAGGATGCAAGATTTCTGTTTGAATATATCAAAGAGAGGTAAAAGTTGGTCCAACGATTTGTACTTGTGCGACAATTGACTATCGAAAACCCCTTAAAATGCGACGACCATGGAATTTTAAGGAATTTTTTGAAGTCTTTTGTGTTGATATTATTATTATTGATATTTGAGTGTTGATATTATATCAGATCTTCATATGTTTGAAATTGCTCGCGAAAAGTTGTCCTTCAAAATGAAGAAAATTGTTATGTCAACTATACTTATTTTCGGAAATTTCTTCGAGAGACCTTGCAAAATACATAAAAGAGGCAAAATTGGAAAAAGTTATTAAAGGTAAAAAAAATTTCTACGAACCGAAGGAACCGACCTGGAATTCAATTTGATCTAAATTTTAAACTTTTTTTACAAGTTTTGAGCTCCTGGAAAGTCTCCAATAGACTGTCTACTTGAGTTTGTGGTCCATATTTGACAAAACTTCAGCTCAAAAATTACTTTTTGTTCTATGGTTAAGGGGGTACTCAACGGTTTTTTAATTCAGGTTAGGGACATGAAAACTGCACCAAATAGCCTCAGGAAGAACAGAAAATGCATTTCTGCTCTTATCATAAAAAAAAATTTCGAGATTTTTCTTAAAATTTTCGAGTGTTTTCAGATTTTGAGAAAAAATACATAAACCTCAATTTTAATGAAAAATTCTAAAAATAAGTAAAAGTGAGAAGCAAATTTTTACTTCAGTTTTGCAGTAGCTTCAATTTGAGGGTACTTTCGGTACAATCGGATGAAAATAAATTTCTAGAAACTACAAAAATTGACTTCCGGCTGAACCAAAATGCAATTTCTATCAATAGGAGCGATGTTTAAAAAAAAGTTTTACACCAGAAATTGAAAAGACATGTTTGCACGTATTATTTAAAATTAAAAAAAATGTATCGAATCGTTTTCGAGAAAATTTCGTTTCAGTTTGAAATTTTTACATTTTCTTGATTCTAGAATATAAGGGATCAAAATTTCAACCTGACGTAAGCAGATTTTTTGTTCAGTAGAGTTTTTTTCTAGAAATCATGAAAATTGNGCCAAAATACCTCATTTTTGAGGTTATCTACTGTATTTTTGTATAGTCGGACAAAAAACCAACGTATTATTTTTGCTCATTGAGAAGCCGCTTAAGGGGGTACTCAACGGTTTTTTAATTCAGGTTAGGGACATAATAACTGCACCAAATAGCCTCAGGAAGGCCACGAAATGCATTTCTGCTCTTATCATAAAAAAAAATTTCGAGATTTTTCTAAAAATATTCGAGTTTTTTCAGATTTTTTCTAAGTATTTTTTTTTGAAAAAATACATAAACCTCAATTTTAATGAAAAATTCTAAAAATAAGTAAAAGTGAGTAGCACCTTTTCACTTCAGTTTTGCAGTACCTTCAATTTGAGGGTACTTTCGGTACAATCGGATGAAAATAAATTTCAAGAAACTCCTAAAATTGACTTCCGGTTGAACTAAAATGCAATTTTCTATTTAATCATTGCTCCTATAATGATTAAAGAAAAAATTTTCACTGGAAGTCTAGTAGAAGTCTACTCCCACTTGGTGCTGTGGTGCTCAAAAAACTCTGTTTTTACTTTTGGTCGGAAGCAAAAGGATGGATCTTCCTTTTAGGCTTTTCAGAATTTCTATAACTTGTTCCGTTTTGTTCTGAGCCCCGATCTAAAATGTCAAAAACCGTTGAGTACCCCCTTAATTTGACGCAGAAATGAAGTTGATCGGATATCTCATTAAGGAGAAAATGGTACCTCCGTTTTCGACTTTCCCAACCTCTAGTGGGAGAACCGATAATTGAAAAGCGACGAGACCATCACCATTCGTTTTTTTGGGGGTGGTTTAGTACTATATCAGATTTTCAGGTCAACTTATTTTGCGGACACTACCCCCTTAACCCCGGAAATTCACCATAAATTTTGTTTTATCATAATCAAAAAATTCTCCTTAACCTCCTCACACCCAGAAACGAGAACTTCGCCTCACACCCAAAAGCCTACCTAAAGGCACTTCTTTGAGCGCTTATCACGGGAAAACTGGAAAAGATATCAATTTATTTATTTGTCACTGATTGAGATCAAAGATAGAATTAAGTGAATAACACGTAACATTTTTAAATTTCGAAGTTTGTGAACTAGATAACTGCGAGAGAAAAGAGAGGTTNAATTTAAAAAAAAATCGACCGAATCGTTTTTGAGAAAATTGAGCTACAAATTCTAAAATATCATAAAATTACGGTTTTTCATAATTCTAGTAGAACAAGTCCGATCAAAATTTTTGCAAAATATTTTCGATAACTGTCGACGTAGAAGAAACCGTTTTTCTTACAAACTCTTGTCAATTTCCATTGAGCCGTTTCCGAGATAAAAGACATTGAAGTCAAAATCAGTGTTCTAGAACTCTACTCCCACTTGGTGCTCAAAAAAAAATTCTAGTTTTGGTCGGGAGCAAAAAGATAGATCTTCATTTTAGGGTATTCAGAATTTTGATAACTTGTTTCGTTTCCTTCTGAGCCCCGATCTAAAATCTCAAAAACCGTTGAGTACCCCCTTAAGTTGGCAAATGATGCACAGTGCAAAGTGGTTTTTAGTATTTTCACAGATAGTTAGTTATGTTAAGAAATTCAAAATATAAACGTTTGCAAGAATGGACACTTTTATTGAAGATAAAAATAAAAAAATAAATTTCCACATTTTTTTTCTTTCAAATATTGTTCTGAAAAAATTTACCAATCTGCAGGACTTATGGCACCCCCTTAAGCCCTCTTTAATCAAAAATTAAAAAAAATATTTCACCGAGACTTGCTCAATTGGTAAGCCAACCCATCCACCAAGTAAAATTTAATAAATTTAACTCATGAAAATAAATATTTCTTTCGATGTGCTAAAATTTCGTTTTTTCGTCTTTTTTAGGAAATTTTAATTTTCGATTTTGACGTACAAATCATATGAAATTAAATTATATAAATTTTCGATGGTGGTCGAGACCAGTTTTTGAAGTTTCTAATTAATTAAAAAGAAAAAAGAAATTTTAATGTTATTTAGACACCTAAAGTAGCAAACGCGCGTTTTTTGAGTGTTTTTTTAAAATACGATTTATGAAGTAAAAATAATCGATTTGAAAAAAAACAGATTATACAAAGTGAGCTCAAAAGTGGCAACTTACGTTTGAAATACTTTCTATTTGAAAATTATGAAGTGGCAAAAAGTTTCCCATGAAGACAAAAAAAAATGAAAAAGTGCAAATCTGCCAAAATGCACCGAGGCCTTTAAGTCAACAAGTTATGTGTCGTAAAAATTTTTGTAAAATGGTATAGTTTTTTCTATTGGTTTACGCTTCTTATGTTTTCTGAGAGAACTTCTCTTACGTGGAGGGCGAAGAAGACGATTGTTTGCGTGACTAATTGCGTCGCTCGCAGGAGTTTTATCGCTAAAAAGACTACAATCAAAAATTAACGAATTTACTTTTAAAATGATGGAAAATAAATCGAGGTAGACTAGATCAAAACGGTAAAAATTTAATAATGTACAAATATATATTACATTTTCTCTCAAAGCTTTAAATTCGATATTTTGAATTCTATTTCCGAAAAATATCTGTTCTTACATTCAAATATTATTTGGAGTTACTGAAATAACAACGTAGTATTTTTTTGTTGATTTTTAACTCTGACAAAAGTATGAATCGCATAAAAGAATGCAAAAGCACTTGGAGCAAAAATAAACTTGAACGGGAAAGGATGAAATGAAGTGAAAGTTGTAATATTTGTAATTATTGCAAGCAAAATGTGCTGATGAATACTATGAAATCTTTTGGAAATTCTTTCTGGATCTGAATTGAGGGTAAACAATATAATAAAAAGTTCAAAATGTGCATTTTTTTTGAAAAAATCGCCAAAAACAGAATGAATATTTTGTTACCCTGCCCATCATTGACCAGTAGACCACTGAAATAGTGAGTGAAGAAGCAGGAACCATAGCATTAAAAGTCAGCAACAATTTATAAAATTTACTATTTGCATCTTGAAGTGGTTTTATTAAAATGGTTGGCTAATAGTTTGATGCTATTTAACACAGGTTTCATTAATTTCCTCGATTATTTATTTTTATTAAAAAGAATCTTCAAAAAATATATGGATTTATTTTCCACGACAGATCGTGACTATTCAAATAATGCTAAACTATGATTGGTTGGCGGCCAAAATTTTACCCGATTTCATTGGCGTATTCTGTAATTAAAGCAATTGAGTGGCGGTTAGTATCCCGCTTCGTTTTAATCTTTGAAATAGCCACGATCTTTCGACCAAGGACCCTTCATTCATATCTATAGAGTTGCCCGGTTTTATGCTTTAAAAAATAGAAGAAAAGATTTTCAAGGAACTCGGGTATCATAATGGATATACATTGACAGCTAAATGAGGGTTTTATTCTTTTTGAAGAGTAGGTTGTGAAATGAATCATCAGACTATTGTTTCTCGTTTACTGGGGAAAGTAAAAGTCAACTCGAAATCATTATACGCAGCTTTAAATTATGATACTTTAATATAAAAATATTCTATAATAATTATTGTTAGATGATCTTGCCTCATACGCCCCGCCTGCGCTTTTTAAGTCGCCTATAGCGGATACAAGTTGAGATAATAACATAAAATAATTGAATATGCGCCTAAACAAAATTAATGTTGTTGAGTCTGCAGTGCTCTTTGCGATGATTGGCCAAACGAATCACGCTTCACTTCAGGCTTAATACCTTCTGAATTACCTGTTTTTATCGATCAAATAATATAGTTAATTTTTAGCTTTTGAACAATTTTTTTAACCATTAGCAAGATAATTTTCTGAATGTTAACACCAAAGACTCAAGGAGGTTCTGCATGACAATTTTCATGCTTAAATGAAGTGTTTTTTGATAAACTAAATAAACGAAATATCATTTATGGTTAAATCGGGTCTGATAAATCTATTGTGAATAATAAAAAGTTGATACAAAAAGTTGTATTGCGACGTTAAAGTCTATTTTTGGAGTTTCACCCAAAATTCGCGTATTACAAAATTATTGATAAATTATCATATAAATGGAAAAAATGAGTTTTTTGTGAAAAACTGGCCGGAAAAAATATATTTTAAAACGTGCATTCCCTTTATTGATAGAAATTAGGCTTATTATTATTTGTTATGAAATTGACGCGCTACTTTTCATAATGAAGCAGCGCGCGCGGTATCTGTGATCAAAAGAGATGAGAGCAAAGTGACACAAATTACATACCAACATTTGTAAGCATTTTATGCGCTTAATCTTTTCGCTTTAATCAAAAACATTTTCGATATCAAATAAGAGAGTTTTTAGAATTTTACGAAATTCATTTTTTTTCATTATTACGAATGACTCAAACGTAAACTAATTATATCTTGTCCATTAGATAGTCGGCAACTTTGTTTCCCTGTTATTTTGAAAGTTTCAATCAATCAGGATAATATCTGCTAGTTTTTTGCTGCTTGAGAGAAATTGTGCGTTTAAAAAATCATTTTCGTAAAATGCTTTACGAGTTTGTTACTAATTTGATAATATTTTAAGATATATAAAAATTATAAACAGTGTTTCCAGAACAATATTTTTCGTTCCATTTTTACGTTTGATGATTTTAATCACAAGTTATAGACCGTTCAAAAGTGGTGTAAAAATACCCAGCAATTACAACAATTGACATTTATAACTCCCTTAATTGGATAGGTCTTTCAGTAAAAACGATAGATAATTGGCAATTAATTATCCGGCTCCCCATAGCCGTACGGGCGGCTGGGCCATCTTTAACTTGGGTCCTACCCGAGTTAAACAACGTTTCGCTAGGTAACGCATTTCCAAGTTTTTAAGAAATAATTCTAAGTTGTTTCAAGACCTAAAAGTTTCCTAGGAATTATTTCGTGGACTCATGCTGAATATTATGCCATGCTCATTGTTACTCTAAAAATAAAGCATTTAGAAATTGAAAAATAATCTATTCAAAACCATAACCTGAATTTTTGAAATTGTGTAACGCGTTCAATATCGCCCAGATCAAGCAGCAAATTTCATTCCAATTTGAAACAAAATCAATATAATGTGGTTTTTTCCCCTCAGGTGGGTTATAATAAAATCTCTGGTCAAAATATCCATAAATCAACATCACAAATAACACCACCACTTTCACCATGGAAATCGTCTGCCGAACTTTTCCTACAATAATCTTCATTCTCGTTAAACAAGATTTCTCTTCTATATTTTGTTCCGACATATTCTTGGAGGTCACAAATGTACAGTCGGTTCTAGAAAATTTTAAAATTGAAAATATACGAATAATTACTTTGTGACTTAGTGACGCGAAGTCATTTCATCAATGAACATCAAACATTTCAAACAAAAGTTATAGTTTCTTTATCAATTATTACCATATGAAATTCAATGGGATCAACAAGAAGATATAGATTATAAAATAATGTGATCATGTACTGGTTTTTATGCTAAGGAGGAGATTTTTCACAAAGCTAAGGGGAGGTCATCTCTATTCAAGCTTTAGATATAAATTTTACTAAAACAATTGATATTCTCTTTTCAGATAATTGTTAAATTTTCTAAAATGGTTGCAACTCTTTAGCGATTAATGAGCACAACGACCACCCGGTCAACCGCAATACCCGGTCAAAGTTGAAGGTCAATTTCAACTGAATTTATTTGCAAATTCCATCAAAATAATCCTCGGGTCGATTATTTAATGAACGTTTTAGCAACTATGAGTCAATTATATATACTGAAAGGTCGCTCGAGAGTAAAAACTGGTCAAACTTCAAGTCAATCCACAGTTCATCATTATGACTTTTAAAGACTACCAAAAAAATCTTTGGGGTCGACTTTCTTAGAAACGTATTAACAACTGAGTCAATTATGTGCTGTAGGGTCGCTAGAGAGCAAAAATTAAATTTTCGAAATTGCTCTCTAGCGACCTTTCATCACATAATTGACCTATAGTTGCTAATACATTCATAAGAAAGTCGACCCAAAGGATTAATTTTTTTAAGCCATAATGATGAACCTGAGATTGACTTGCAGTTTGTTCTGTTTTTGCTCTCTAGTGACTGTTCAGTATATAATTAACCTATAGTTGCTGGTACGTTCATCAGATAATCGACCAAAGGCTTATTTTGGTGGTATTGGAAAGGAATTCGATGACGTTGAAATTGAACATGAACTTTGACCGATCATTGTTGTTGACTGGTTGGTCGTTGTGCTATAAATTGCGAGACCCCAAACGAAAAAGCTTCTGTTTGCAGAGAAAAAGTACGCTAGGGCTGGATTTGCAGCTTTAAGAGTTGGCTGCCTTATTTTATAAAAATTTGACCTTGAAATCATTTTTTTGATAAAATTTAAAAAACAAAAAAAATCCTGGTTCTCTGAAAGATGAGCCAATAAAATCGATACCCATTTTTCACTTTTTAAATTCCTCATTTCAAGTCGACATACAGTAAATTATCAGAACCTTAACTCTATCTCTGAACTATATTTGAACTTCTGTGGCTAACTCGTTTCGAGCCTCCGAAAGATTGTTTTTAGCAACAATTAGATTTATAAATGATTTAGGACATCTCTTCTTGTCACAACTTTTCCTGTTTAGCATTTTCTTGAAATGCGAGAGATTGGCAAAAATACATGTTTATTTTAGTTCAGTTCATAAGGCTACGAAATTTAGTGCTCGTTCATAATAAAAGTCAGTGGTATAATATTATATATATATGTACTATATATATGTGTAATATTATAGTAAAAATTCAATTTATTAACTCCGCTATTTTTAAATTAACTCGGGTAGGACCGCAGTTAAAGACGGCCCAGCCGCCCGTTCGGTGCTATGAGACTAGATCATTAATTGCCAATTACATATGATTTTTAATTAGAAAAACTTCCCCAATTTTGCCGTCGATGACAAAATTCAGACAATTATCTCGCTAATGGATAAAACAAATTATTCAGTGGTTAAAAATAAACAATATAATTCAAACGATGAAAACATATGAGGTCTGGAGCCTAGAGTGAAGCGTAAGTGGTTTGGCCGATTAGCGCGCAGAACACTCAAGACCCCTGAAGACTCAACAACATTTATTTTGTATAGCCTATGCAGTATAGCCTATACTTAAGGGGGTAGTGTCCGCAAAAAAAGTTGGCCTGAAACAGTACTGATATAGTACTAAACCACCCCCAAAAAAACAAAGAGAGCAGATCAAATCAAGGTTTGAGAGCCTGAAATGACAAATTTCAAAATTTTATTTTTTTTTCAAAAAATTGTGTTAATTTAATTCATAAGTGGCGTTGACCCAAAAATACCGATGCGGCATTTGTTTTTAAAATATTAAATCCGAAAATACGAAAAAATCGCTATATTTTGATCACGTGACGTCCAAATTTTTTTTCATATTTTTTTTAATTTTTTCTTATATTATTAACCTCCTCAAAGTTTAGAGGAATC
>SCLH01000566.1:183446-218277 GCA_004367855.1 Oikopleura vanhoeffeni | reverse complement strand
CGGTCACTGCAGATATCCCCGCGATATCAAAAAACAGGGCAAAAGTGTACTCTTTACTGCCTCGCCGCAAGTTTGCCGCGAGTTCAATAGAAAAACAATGCAAATGGGTCCGTCCCGTTTTGGGACATCTCTTCTTGTCACAACTTTTCCTGTTTAGCATTTCCTTGAAATTCGCGATATTAGCAAGAATGCATTTTTATTTTGGTTCAGTTTATGAGGCTAAGAGATTTAATGCTTGTTTATAATAATAATCAGCGGTATAATATGTATACTAAGAATAAATTTTATCAACTCCGCTATCTTCAAATTGAAATAAATAAGTGACAATTCTTATATATGTAACATATCGATTACGGGGCCACTTTTTCAGCAAAAATTTTTATATGATTCGGCTTTTGAAAACGACTCATCCGATTAAGTTTTTCGATAGCTCAAACTGAGCACAAATATCTAGTTTTTGTTGAAAAAATTGTAAACAATGGCCTGATTCGGACCATTTTTTTCAATTTATTTTTCTTTAAATATTTTTGCTCAGTTTGAGTTATTTAAGAACTCAATCGAATGAGTCGTTTTCAAAAGTCGAATTACATAAAAATTTTGGCTGAAAAAGTGGAAAAACGACCCGATTGTTATATCTTTAATCGAGGAAGAACGAGCATCCTGAGTCAAAGCCGGCGAATCAATTCGGATTTCGAAAAAGACTCATCTGATTAAGTTTTTAGATAGCTCAAACTAAGCACAAATATTTAGAAAAAATAAATTAACAAAAAATGGTCCAAATCAGACCATTGTTTCAAAATTTTTGAGAAAAACTGATAGTCAAACAATTTCAGTAATCTCAGAAAACAATCAAAAAATGGTCCGATTCGGATGTTACATATATAATATGTTGCTTTTTGTTTTCGGGATATATTTAATGCATTTTAATAGTTTTTAACTACATTTTTATTTAGAAAAAAAGTTTTCGATTCTATCAAATCATCTTCAGTTTTGTTGTGAGGGAATTAATCCTCTCACACAGAGCCATTTTGAAAAACACCTGTAAATGAGAGACCAGACATCGCAGGTTACTTCTGAGTAACTCACTTTTTAGGAATTTTTTTTGAATCTGCTCCATTTTCAATTTTTGATCGGACTTTTTTGAGTAACTTATTTCTTCAGAAGTGATTTCGATAAATTGCGTAGGTTGGGTTTTATTTTCGAAAAACAGCTGTAGATTGAAGACCGAAAATTGCAGGTTATTTCTGAGAAAGTCACGATTCAGAAAATTTAATTCTGGATCTCCTCCATCATAAATTTTTGTTCTGACGTCTCTCATTTTCTTAGAAATGAATTGCGTAGGTTAAAGGTAACTTTGTAAATGTCATTTTTCTACGGGGTTAATAAAGTCGAAATTTAAATTAAAAAGTATGAAAAGTTAGGTCTATCCTTAATCTCAAGGACTGAATAACAGTGAAATTGCAACCACTTTTTGTTTTATGTGTAAGAGGGTTAAACTGATTTTTTTGAGGAAATTTTTTTCGATATGTTGTCACATTTTTGTGTTCTTTGGAATAAGCTTTAATTTTTTCAGAATACGTGAAGAGACCATGTTATTATTATACAAGTTGAGTTTATTATTAATAATTTATTATACAAGTTGAGTTATGTAAGTTGAGTTCCTTTAGCCCGGGACTGAACTACCCTAGAACTGCTAGCAACTGAGGTATTTTATTACAACTAACTTCATACTTTCAAGATAGAGCGTGGAAGATTATTTCTTTCCCTCATTATTCACGTGCCTTTAAAAGCAAATTAATCGGATACAAGATTTTGCGGGGGAATTGCGAGAAAACTTGCGCACCTGTAATTGGCTGCCCTTTTTCACGAAATTTTTATGACGCACCTTTTGCATCAAAAAACTGAAGCCCTCGAAGTATATTGTAGTTGAAAACCAGGTATATCCCTCTATTGCCCTCTCCGCAAGATTTGGGCCCTCAAAAACACAGGAGGTGAGAAAACAACGCGGTTTTCAAAAACGACTCAGCTGATTAGGTTCTTAGATAGCTCAAACTGTGCACAAATATCTAGTGAATAATNGTTTCTATTTTTTCTCAGATCTTTGTTTCTATTTTTTAACAAAAACTAATAATTAAACAATTTCAGTAATCTTAGAAAATGAATAAAAACATTGGTCCTATAAGAAACAATTTTTAATGTTTATATTAAATTAATAGATAATCGAACTAAATCGAATGACTCGTTTTCAAATGACGCGTCGTTTTCTCACCCCCCGTGTCTTTGAGGGCCCAAATCTTGCGGAGAGGGCAATAAAGGGATATTACCTGTAAGCGATATTTATTATAAGCTGAATAATCTGAAATAAATTTTGTTTCAAAAATAATTTCAAGTTAAGGAACATTCGTTATTGTTTCTTTCAAGCACAGACTGCACAGTCCTTCTTGGTTTCAGTGCAACTCGCGCGGCAACCTTAATGACTAAGTTAAATTGTTGAAAAATATGAAAATTGAAACTTTCGGAATTTTTGGTAAATATATAGTGAACCTAAGCATTACTTTATTTATAAATTTACCTCAAAGACCAAGTCTAGGTCTTGATTGTGCAAAGCTGAGCATTGAATATATTGCACGGCACCAATCTTTTTTGCCAAACGTTTTCCATCAGATATTTTCACAGGAGTCTTAATATTTTCAAATAACATATAAATTGATTTTTGAAACCAAATTCGACATTTGAGAAGAAAATTTTTTGTCAACCCTTGGAAGAAAAAAATAGTTCCGCGGAGGCACCAGAGCCTTTCAAACCACCTTGAGCTGTGTTCACAGAAAACTTATATGAGAACAACTTCATTTTTTTATGATCAAGTTGAAGAGTTAATTTGTCAAAGAAAAAAATTCAAATTCTGAAAATTTCAAATTCTGAACATTTTATGTTTAATTGTAGAAAAATTGTTTGAAAAATATCGCTTATTAAAGCAAGCGGTACCAAGTGTGTACTAGCACATGTTAGACTAAGGGAAATATATATTTTTCTCAATCACCGCACAGGAAGTTCAGACTCTGAACTATTAAATTGTGTTGTTTGATTGTTTGATACAGCTTGTATTTAATTTTTTAAAGGCATCTTAACGGGTGACTGGAACGAGAAGTCACGTGTCAAAGGCGTAAACCACGTGAAATCCTGCCTCACCTGATTTTATTCACTAAAAAAAGAGTGAAATTAATTATTGTAATTTCCGCAACAATATTGAAATCTGATTTCGCGCATCCAAAAAATAATTCCAATTTCGAATTCTGTCATCCCTTTTTCTCATCACCTTGAAAATGGCTTGCTTATGCCAAAACGTGCGAATAAAACCTATTTTGATAGAAAATATATTATAATGTTCTGTCTCAAACCAGCCACGAATAAAATTAAGTATTTATCTTTTTGGAGAAAGTTGGATAACTTGAAATAGTAAATGATTATTGAGAGTCAAGAGACGTAAATTAATTATCGAATTATGTATGAGAATCATAAGATGTCAATAAATAAGTTCAAACATATCAAGAAATAATCATGAATTTTGAGGAAGCAAATTGGTAATTTTCTCATTTTATGAAATTATTTGATAAATATGTATGCAAATTTTTCGCAAATTTCATTCGAAAAATATCTTTTGGCCCGGATGTCTCTAGAATGTAAAATGTATTTTCACAAAAATAGACTCAAAAGACTTTCCTAAAAAACTCGAATTATTTTAATGAATTCATTCCATTTTAAATTATTTTTTCAGAAGTGAAACTTAGGCGAAAAAAATCACCTTGCCATCCCACTTGCCATAAAAAGATTTGAACGGTCCTATATCCTTTCGAACGAACTCCATCTAAAAAAGGCTTACTATCCTCATAAGCGCGTGTTATCGTCAATCCATGATTGTTGTTTAAGTGATTGTCTATGATGATTGCTTGAGAGAATTAACACAGCAGATAGAAATTCAGCGGCTTCCATTAATCAAGACCCTGTCTATAATCAATAATCATATAATCACTAAGACAACATTAGTGGGATTCGAACACGCGCTATACGAGATAGTAAAGGCGTTTTTTGAGATGGAGTTTCCGTCGGGAAAAGGATATAATGCTATGAGTCATATGTAGCTATGAGTGCAATAGCTACTGAGTTAATATAGCCTATGACCCAAAAAAAAAATTCAGATTATATTCTTTGAATTGTATCTCCGATTTTAATGATGCATTCAAAATAAAAGTGTCTGCAAAAATTTTTCTTGCATTTTTGGATGATGTGGCTTGAGCCTCTCAAAAGTCTCTGTTCCTCCAAGGGTTAATTAAATAGTTGAGAATATTTGAGGTCAAATGATTGTATAACTAATAATTTACCTGCCGTTTTCGTGCTAACCTTTGAATTGTATTTTGCTCATTTTGCAGATCCCCTTTGGTCCCAATTAATAAAATTGGGACATCTGGGATAAAATGTTTCACTTCCGGAATCCTAAAATATTAATTAAGCTCTTGAACTGGAAAAGCAAGTACAGACCATTTCACGGCAATATTGTCGAAAGAATCGGGGGAAGCAACCGAAAAACATAACAGAATAATATCTGCACCAGGGTATGATAGTGGTCGAATACGGTTATAAGCCTCTTGACCAGCAGTATCCCATAACGATAATTTAACCTAGGAATCCAATATTATGTGAAATTCATTTGTACTACATTGTACATTGTAGTAACTACAATGCAGTTGAAGTGAACTGGCTTTTTAAAAATAAGGTCTTTCTTACGTTGGTTATCTGATCCATCAATGACCACGTTTTATTTTTTCTAGCCTTTGATGAAGTTAAAAAATCATGTCTTTTGACTTAATTTAATTTTCTTTGATTTTTGCACCATAATCGACCATTGGAAATAAAATCTTATGTTTTTGGCGCGTTTTTCACATGTTTATTTTTATAAAGAAAAAATGATTTCATAATAAGAAATATCACGCGCTCATTGGTCAACTTTTGCTCTCTTTTCGACTTTTTTTTTTCATTTAACTTTAACTTTTATTGATCAAGAATTGAACTAAAAGATTTTTGACAGAATGAAAGATTTTGGAGAAGTTGACAAAAGCTCAATAAAAAACCTTCGTAAAGGAAAAAGAGCATGTTTTACATGTCAGAGCTCTTTAGGGCTACTGATTGGGTGCTTTTCAGCAGTCTTAGAGAACTAGCCGTGATTTTTTGATATGTAGCAATAGTTTTAACGCTGAAACTACAACCATTCACGTCAGAGTATCCCTAAAACCCCAGCAGAAAGCCCCCCCCCGGAAGAAAATACAGAGTTATTTTAAAGGGACAGGCGGTTTTTAGTTGGAATTTATCTTTCATTTGGCAGCTAGAAGGACGGGTGCGACAGGGCTTTGATTATTTTTCAATTTGTTAACCACTTTTATTTTATACTAAAAGATTTCCGGTGATTTGGCGGTTAGACTTTTGGCGGTTAGACTATTGGTATTTACGAAAACATTTGGTATGTGTCAATGTATAATAACAATAACGTCTGAAACGAATTAATATCGAAGTTGATAACTTCTGAAACGAATGAATATCGTAGTTTGATAAAGGTCGTGTGATTTGTCAGTCTATAGTTATTTTTTTAACTAACTGAAATAGGATAAGATGAATTTTTCACGGCAATTTTTATTTCCACCAGTAAATTCGTAGATTCGTGGAAAAACATAGGATAGTTCTAGAACGTCGGAATTGTTTTTTTTTAATTTCGAGAATTTTCATTTCGAATCGCGAAAAACAAAATCCGCCCACAAATTGGCCATCAGAGAATTTAGATAATACGATCTCATCGCGGAAGTTAGTCGCATTTGAATAATTTTTTGGTCATTCTTTATCAGAGAAATATTCGGGGCGGGCCGGTTGTGTAAAAATTTCATCACCGAAAAAGAAGGGCGTTTCCTTTATCGTAGGAAATTTATTGAAATTAATCGACAAAAAAACGACCTTCAGAGAAAAACTTATGAATAATTTAAGTTAACTATTTACATATGCATAGTATTATGACGTCGTAAGTTTATGCTATATTTTTTCCTAGATGAAAAAATTGTTATTATTCCTTCTAGTATGTGGTTGTTAGGCTAGAATCCACCTTAATGAGACCCGACAGTGATAATATTCGATTTGGATTGAAAATTGATTTAAATTTTCTGGAGTAAGCCGCGAAAGTCTTCATTTTTGCTAAAATAGCCCCTAGCAGAATTTTCCTCTTTATTTTTTTAAAAAATGAATTATATATTCACTCGGTTTTTGGTTTTGAGTAAAAAAAGAGGAGAAAAAAAGTAAACCGATCAGATAGTTTACTCTGTGATGTTCATATAATTTTTTTGCGTAGGTTGTAGTTTTAAATTGTCTTTAAACTGTGTCCTTATACCAGCAGAGTAAATTTTAACAATGTTCCTGATTTTAGATAGCGAATCGGTGGTAATAGCGTACTAGATTAAACAATCTGTATACGATGGCGAGTTTTCCATTTGGAATTCGGAAAATGTTGGGATCTGATGCTGTGATCAAATTGGCTGCGGAGTATATGGACCCAATCGGGTTTATATTGGAGACTTCAGTTTTTGAGGTAATTTATTCACCAGAAAGAGTATTTTAGCGAATAATATGATTTTCCTAAATACTAGTATTTCGACGAGAAAATGAGTGCAAGCAGAAAAAGAATATAATTTATTCATTTAAGTCACTATAATATGCATTTTCAAGTTTGATAATCATATATTAAATACGTTTTAGTGGTTTTGAAGAAATAATTAATAAATATTTAATAAATATACCAGTTGAAGACCCAAGCGTAATTTTGAATATTACTTTTAGTAAAACAAGATCGTCTTTTTTGCATTTATTCTTATTATGCGCAAAAATTTGGATAACGGTTGCAATTTTGACTACTATTGATTTCACAACATCCCACTTAAGTAGGTTGATCTTATCCTACTTTTTGGATATATTATGAAATTTTAATCGTCGATTTTGGATGTACGTCGAGAGCTGGCCGACGGCCGCTCAGGCCAGATGTTTTGATTTGTCGCACCCGGCCCGAACCGGCTTTCGGCCATCTCCAGATATTGACCTTAATTAAGGTCGGCGGAATCCGTTGGTTTTTAACATTTAAATTGTTCGAATAAAAAGAAGTGTAAATATTTGTCAAAGATTCGGCGTGGTTTTTTCTTCCAAATTATTTTTCGAAACTTGTCTTAAAAAAGACGATTTATATTTAAAATACTGGATATTTTGCGTAGAATTTTTAATTTGCAATATGAGAGTTCACGGTGATTTATGAAAAAAAAATATAAGATTTTTTGTCATATTAAGTTAATCAAGGTGTCATAATTGGATCTGATCATGAATTTTCATGAGTTAAATAAAAATATTTTAGTTTACGTCCCGGCTGGTCCGGACAGGACAGAAGTTTAGACTGCTTGGCGCTGTGTACCAGATGAAACAGATCTATAAGGACACCGCGGAAGATCAATTTTTTGATGAGTATTGGAAGTTTTTGGGCGGTATCGTGAGGGTGTTCAGCGAACTGTACGCAAATTTTTCACCTGCTGGCCGAGAAAAAGCGATGACCGCTCTGACTGACCTTTTGCAGGTACCACAATTCGAGGTCGAGACTGGCAAATTTTTTGTAAGCTCCCAAGAATTTTTAGTTGCCGATTTTTCGATTCTAGATCGATTTCTGAACGAGAAATTGACTATAATATTGGCATTTGTTCGGCGCGCGTTGAACCGACGTCAAAATCAGCTAGGCATTTATGCGGCTGTGGAGGAATATGATGACGAGGTCGAGACTGGTAAAGAGGGTCGTGTGAGGTTAACCGCTGATTTGAGCGTTTTGCAATGGTTTTTGGCAAGTGCCAATAATGATCCGATCGAGTCTGTTTTCACAGAATTGGATACAACTACAGTAGCTGCTCTACCGTCCTTGATCGATGAAGTTGAACTGACCGATGACGAAATGGTTATTTATGATAATGAGCACCGACCCCCCAAGTAAGTTTATAATTTGATATAATTTCGCTTCAGTTTTTAATTCACGATTTTTGATTCGAAAAAAAAAGTTTTTTATAAAAATTTCAAAAAAAAGTGCGATTTGCAAATTAGACCCCGATTCAAAAAAGTCACGTGGGAGTAGAGTGACAATTTATATATGTTCAAGAAGGCGTGTCAATATGATTTGTCTACATATTTTATTTAAAAATTTTCCTGAACTAGATTGTCGAAATGACGGTAAAATAGTCATTTTGAACTTTATATGTATTTCCGAATACTAAATTTTGATTTAAGCTGCTATGTATATGTCGATATGGAAGGTGATGAAGAAATTGTTTTCTATTATTTGGGGGCTGAGAGCGTCGGAATCTTGAATCGTCGTAGGTTTAATGTGCAGGTTAGGAACCCCCTGAAATGTCTTTGGTTCCTCCCTTTACCGTCACAGAGTACCCATAGGTATAAAATGATGCGACTACGCGGTATGTCAGTTGGGGCGGAGAGATATATTGATGACGGTGGACGACTTAACCGCTCAGATAATTCTGAGAATAAATTTAAAACGGAAAGTCGTAGGTTGCATAATGCGAAATTGGAATTTCTGATTTTCAAAAATCAATCTACAAAATTTCAATTTAAAATCGCATATGTTTATAGTCGCTTTGCAGACTCAGACTATCTCTGTGGCCGTGAATTCCCTTGGGACCAGGGACACTGTATGGTGAATCCGTATGCCAATTATGAATGGGGGCTTGAAAAGAAATTACCGGCAGAGATGAAGATAGTTTATTGCAAAAAATGTTCGTTGAACTTCGGTGAAGTCGATCTACATTTCGTATACAAGGGGCTGGCGGTAATGTTATCTGCGACAGCACTATTACATGCAAAAGTTACGGCGATTTTAACGGTAATTCTAGCGATAGTATTGTACGTGAAATGTCCATAATAAAAATATTTATAAATATCGGCTTGGCTGAGTGATTTATAATCATTAATTCCATAAAAATAATGATAATGTATCTTGTTTTCGTTTGGTAAAAAAAGCAGCAAAATTTACATAGGAAAATTTTTTTCTCCAAAATTTACGGATAGGATTTTTAATTTTGCGATCGTCAGGAAAAGGAAGCGTTTTAGGGGCACGAAGGATTATTTTGACCGGTTTCTACGAATTTGGCGTAAAAAAATGAGTGAAATTAATATTATTAATTTAATTGTGATTATGCAAACTTTGAGTAATGTTTGGATAAATAGATAATTTATCTAGTTTCCGGAAATTAATTTGACCCTTCTTGAAATAATAATATGACACCCCGCCTTTGATTGAATACTGATAGTCCAGCTGTATATTATTTTGCCTCTACCTAAACGTCGGTTTGATCTTCCTGGGTGAGAAGCTTATTTTGGCGGACCAAGGACCAAATCACAAAGTTACGTGACCAAGAAAAAATGTTCACATTATTGGTCACGCGACTTTTGTTCATGATCGATTTGAACCGCCTAGTATGCCCCACCCTAGAAGTGCCACACACGCTAAGTTTCAGTTTTAATAATTTTGCTTTTCAGTTGATCAATCAGCGAGAAGAGAACGGAAAAATTTTGCGCCCTGTTCAACGAGTACCAGCTGTACTCATTCAAGATTTCCTGGACGATAAAGTAGTATTTCCCCTACAAAATGAAGCCGGAACTGGATTTGGCTGTTTTTATCAATTAGTAGTGGGCCGTGGAAGTCATTCAAACGTAAGCTTATACTGTATCAGTAAATCAAGCTTCAAAAAGGTTGATCAAAATAGCCCAGTCTTAAAAAATCATAAAAAAATATTTTTTATTTGACCAAATTTTTCATATTTGTCGTCTTTGGACAACTTTTTTTTTTAGAAATTAGATGATACAAAAAAGTATGATTTTATACTGGCATAAGTATTGATTTGTCCGCCTAATTGTTACCAGAAAAATTTTAGTTGCGATATTTTTCTATTTTCTCTGGTAAAGCGTTAATTTTTTATCATCGTACAAACAAAATCTACAAGATGACTCCGTAGAATTAGTTGCTCAAGTTTGAAGGTAATTTCGTAGATAATATTAACTATGAAACGATTTTCAAAAATTTGAAGACCTTCTGGAACTAAAATTGTTGTCGAAATAATTTAAAAAAATAAAATGATTGCCACTTTACGTTTATACTTATAATACAATATTGATTATTAAAATATAGACGTTTATTTCGTTTAACGAGAGTTACCGTTGAAATAATATTTGTTCGCCTGAGAGAGAAAAGACTAGTAACCCGCAACGTAGTTAATAAGCTAGGGCTGTAGCTTAATTGTAATCATATAAATAGTGAAAAATTTATATTATTGGGTGTTTTTCATTTGTTTTCCTCCCGGCGGCCCCTTGATGAAATCTGTAATATGAGCTTACTAAAATGCGTCACTTTAATTCTCATAAATTTTCATTCAGGGTATTATGACGACTAGATCGGCTTTGTTGGGCATTATGCGAGAGGCAGAGGTAGAGTACACAGAATCGCGTAGGCGGGTACTCATTGACATTTCTGCGGCTTCTTTGGAGTCGATTCAAAAGTTCCATGACTTAGCCCTGATTTACTTCTCATCCATGTATTCGAACCCCAAGACCGATGACCACTTTGAACCAGCCGAGGCGAGAGGAGCACTTCAACACTGCCCTTTGGTGACCGAGAATAACGGGGTTTTCACAGAAGTAACCAAGTATAATAGGTTAGTTAAAATAAAATACTTGAGATTTATTTGATTTTTATAGAAAAACAGAGCGAAATGAGCGTTTGCTCATCTCGCTCTGTTTTACTATTAATTTTAATCATTTTTTCAACAATTTGCTTCGAAGATGCTTAACTTTATAACTTAAACTTTTAAAGATTTTATTTAAGTAATTAATTGTATGAATGATTGATGGTAAAAAATTTATGCTCGAAAATCGATATTTGCATAAATAGATTTGATGGTGGCCAGCAGCGAATAGATTTTGTTAATAGACAAAATTATTCAAATAAACTGAAAGTTTTCATCGAAAAAATTTCATTGCCCCTGTTTAGGGGCTTGTTTCAATTATCACATTTATCCGAAGTTTTAGTCCTTATATGACGATGTTAGTGCGACAATTTAATATAATTTAAAAATAGTGAATTCGCTGCTCTAGAACATCTAGTGAAGCGTGTGGTTACTATCCAGGAGGAAACTGACGTAATTTTACTTCGAGCTCGAGATTTTATTGCTCAACGGAATGAGGACGGTCGAGTTGCTTTTCACCACCGTAATCCTACCTGGACGCGGTTAGCTATTATGCAAGACGACCACCCCGAACTGAATAAGCTCTAGCCCCTTGTAAAAAAATATTTGGTACAGCCTCTAGTAACGTTATGCCCGGAGCGAGATTGTAGAATGAATATTTGTGACCACAATTTGAAAGTCTACGAAAGATTTGTCAATGTGATAAATTCTGTAGACGTGTGCGATGAATATTTAAATTTAGGCGAAATGTCTACTTTCGATGGGACTTATAATGAATTTTCGGCAGGTTTGGGCGATAGATATAAGTCTAGACAGTTACTCGCTTTAATCGTTGCTGGTTTTGATATTGCTACAATATATGCAATTTCGCGCACTTTTTCAATTCCAGCTGATTATAGGGGTCAATTATCCCGATTGAACCCAAATAAATTTTGCGAAGGCGCCCGTAAGTGGGATCTCAGAGGGTTATATTTCAAATTCGGGGAAGCTGGGGGCATAAAGGCACCAAAGTATAAAGTCGGATTCGCATTTCCAGCGCCGCCGTTCGCAGAGGCAAAGAACTGGGTCAGAGCTATAGGGGTCGAAGAGGATGAGTGGTTAAAACCGATTCGGAAATTATTTGAGCTGACATTCGACGATTTTGATTATTTCCCGACTTTGCGACGGCAAGTGCGAGAAATCTACGATATTAAGGTAGGAGAGTTGATCTTTAAACTATCTTCACATATAACTTGTATATTTATGATTAAAATCTATGGCCGGTAAAAAAAATATAATTTTTCACTAATATAAGACATATATTTATAATAGTTTTTTGTTACCGACTTTGCTATTTGTAAAGTCAATTCCTAGATTTATAGAGAACTTTTCACTGGCAGATCACAACATTAGTGTAAAAAAATTTGTGTCAAAATTCAAATGGTAGTGCAATATTTTATAAGTATAATTTAAATTTAACTATACGAGTTATAAGGACAGTGTTGAGATAAAAAATAAGCACTATTTATGCTTACCTAACGCTGCTTTGTTTAAAATATTATAAATCGCAGAAAGTGTCCTTCTAAATAGTAAAAACAATTTTAGAGCAGTAAGGTCTATTTTAGAAATAAAATAGCAAAAACTGTCAAAATTATTGCGCTCATTATATCTTGAATTTTGTAGGTCGACGAGAATTTGGCGAGATTAGCAGAGTCCATCTTGGATTAAAGATTTATAAAAGGTAGAATCGACTGAAGTACGAGATGCACAGCCTAAAAGATTTCAGCCGCCTAATTAACAGATACTTGTATAATTATTTAGTTTTCAATGACCAATATGTATATTTATTCAAAGTTCACACCTCATTGTTTTCCCATTTACGGATTACTATTCTAGTTATTCGAGATTTGCTTCATAGTGTTTTTGCAATTTCAAGTTTTAATAAAAAAACAGATATATTTTTATAAACAGATTTATTGAATTGTCTCGTTTTTTGCAAGTATTTGAGCAAAAGATCGCATGATAGTAATCGGTGGTAAAAGGTACATTTGTGAGCATGTCAGTATGAATTATTCGAAGTAAAATTGACGCAAATTAGGCTAAAACGACGGCGTGAAGTGTAACTATATAACGGTTTAATTGATAACGATGTCCCAACTGGCCACTAGGCGTAACAGAGAATGTAATTTGACACCTCTCGTTTCAAAGTAACTATAGTTTATGGTTTGACAACATTCTAGTAAAAAACAACCATAATCAATTAACCTCTCCAAGTTAGCGGCAGGTACCCTCTGGTTGAATCCGATTTGGTAACAAATTTGATTCACGTAAGGGGGTCATGTTACAACTTGGAGAAATTAATTGACCGCTGAGATTTAAAAACTGTTGTTTTTTGCTGTGTATTTTTTGCTGGGACTACAATATCGGGCGAGATACAGTTAACAGGAGTTATTCTTGTAAAGTTTCTGCTCGAAAATCCCTTTTTAGCTCTAAGCTCAATTTGTTCCGTAGGACGCTTGTTTTTATTGGTCGAGTCGTAACTATTTTCATGATCGACTTTATCAATATTGTCTCTTGTGGAGCAGCTTAGACTGTCGTCACAAAATTTAGCTGCCGCCATTTGTTGTCGACTATCGAGTAGTACATCAATTTTTTCTATTTTCTGATCGACGCTCAGTTTTTTGCCCAGAGTTCTGTTAACACCCGCTAGGACACCACCGTAAACTTCACAGCTATTAAACAATAGTTTGGTATATTTGGAAACTGATTCGTTGAAATCGTTGGTCTCAATTGCTAATTTATCGATAAGTCCCAGGACAACTTCGGTTTTTATATCGTTTTTAGCAATTAAGTCGACTCGATTATCAATTTTGATCATAGTTTCACCAGATTCGATAAAAATATGGTCAAAAATAGCCGATGATTTAGTTTGATTTTTGATCAAAAATCTGTAACAATTTTTAGGCCTACTAGGTCCTTATTTGTTTCCGACCTCAATTTTTTATCGTGTTCAATGTTGAGCATCTGACGTGTTTGCTCAAGCTTATCGCCAATAGTAATCAGGTGTAGCTTCCGTCGTTCCAATTTAGCTTGATTACGTTTTAATTGTCCTATTTTTGAACAATCATTACGTCGTTTATTAATTTCGAGTGATATCAAGTTTTCCGCAAAGTTATTCTGTTTATAAGAATTCATAACTTCGAGCTTTAAGTCGTCTGAGATGGAATTTATTTGCTTCATTTTGTTCAAAATTAGCTTAGTAACTCATAATTTACTCATAATTTCCAAAATAATACTATCTACCACAATTTTCTGACTGCATAGTACACAATTTCAAATTTATTTTATGACGTTATTCATGTGAGTTGGCAATTTAAATTGGCACCTGACTTTATTGTAATTTTTGTCAGGCAACCTGTTAAAATCCCTGGATTGATTTTGTTGCTTACTTGTTTTCCGTCAACTTCTATTTCTTCAATATGATTATCGAATATTGTAGGAATATATACCTATAAATAATTTTTAACTACGATGGTATTTAACCCACATACTCAGCCGTGGTCCTATCTGGCGAATGTCACTTTCGAGCCTTCTGTTTAATAAGTTAACTTTTTCCGATCACATTTTTATACAAAGTGATCGCGTTTTTTTAAATTCTCTATCGTTTGACTTATTTATCATTTCTCTATCTTCTGTAGTTCTTGAGTTAAAACAATGTAGTCGACCCAAAATCGCGGACCGAGAGAAATTCGAATGAGTTTTGAACTTGAAAAAATAATTGACTTTAAGGCTTTTGCCATCGTTAATTTTGAATTCATTTTATGTGCCAAAACCTAAAAAAAATATTCATAAAATCAAAAAAAATTTTTTTGATTTTCACACATCAAATTTTTTCATGCGGTATTTTTTTATATTTATATATATATTCAGTGTTTTTGAGACATTAAATTATTATATTTTTTTCTATCAAAGATAGTTTTTATTGACCTTTCGGATAACAGCCATTATCGGGTATGAGACAGGAGTGCACAGAATTCGAAAGATGATTTATTTTACGCGCGAAATCAGTTTACAATATTTTGCGAAATTACTATTTTGAATTCAGAAAAGGTTCATTTTTCGCAAACCTAAGTAATCGAGCCTCAGACGGAGTGCTTAGTTATAGCACGATTAGGTTATTGAGTTATCTGGACTTATACAGACTCATATCAATGTCATACATTTGTGTGGGGTCTGTATATTTAAAGATGGTTTCTCAATGTTATGAGCAGTCCTTCGAAGGTTTTTAAAATGTAGGTTTTTCTCTAAAATTGAGAAATGACCTTCGAAAAACATCCGCTGGATAGACTTTGGTGCGTTGTCTGGTACAACACTATATTTGGTTTCAAATTTTTCAATGTATTTAGGACATGTTTTTATGTGTAGGTGTATAACACTTGTTTTGTTACGGCGATGTTGTAAAATACGTTCATGTAGTAGTTTTTGAGTTTCACCTATGTAAGTGGCTTCACAAGGACATAAATAATCATATATCAAATCATTATTAAGATAATATGATTTTTTAGGTTTTAATCTAGGTGAAATGATGCTTGATAGATTAACTGTCGAAAAAACAATATTTAATTTAAAATATGGAGTGTATTGGCTAAGATTTTTTTCAATTTTACTAGCAATAACAGAGCATCTAAAACTAGTGAACGGAAGACTGACTGAAAAATTAGTAAATTCGGGTTTTTTCAGTTCTTCTAGCTTTAGATTCTGACGGGGCGAATTTTTTTGTTTTGAGCTCAGAAATTTTTTGATTTATTAATTTAATTGGGTACTCAACGGTTTTTTAATTCAGNCAGGTGTTATACACCTACACATAAAAACATGTCCTAAATACATTGAAAAATTTGAAACCAAATATAGTGTTGTACCAGACAACGCACCAAAGTCTATCCAGCGGATGTTTTTCGAAGGTCACTTTTCAATTTAAGAAAAAAACCTACATTTTAAAAACCTTCGAAAAACATTCGAAGGACTGCTCATAACATTGAGAAAACCATCTTTAAATATACAGACCCCACACAAATGTATGACATTGATATGTGTCTGTATAATTCCAGATAACTCAATAACCTAATCGAGCTATAACTAAGCACTCCGTCTGAGGCTCGATTACTTAAGATTGCGAAAAATGCACCTTTTCTGAATTCAAAATAGTAATTTCGCAAAATATTGTAAACTGATTTCGCGCGTAAAATAAATCAACTTTCGAATTCTGTGCACTCCTGTCTCATACCCGATAATGGCTGTTAAGCCGAAACGTCAATAAAAACTATCTTTGATAGAAAAAAATATAATATTTATATATATATGAAACTGATTGCATTACCGTTTTTCTCCAATTTTAGGTTTTAGACAAAAATCATCTTTTTACGATATTATCTCATAAAACAAATTATCGTTAAAAACGAAAAAATGTATTTTCATATTTTTCTCTATCAAATAATTGTTAAAGCCTTAAAATTAATAGTTTATATTTTCGCTAACGTATACTGGGATAAAAAATTATTTTTTAAAGTCAGGTGCCCAGATATATGCCCACCGCTGAGTACGTCACTGTTTTGAACTTCTGAGCTCACCCGTTAAGGGGTAGCGATTAGGGTGGCCACAGGCTCTGAATTTTTTTCTCATAACTATTNTTAAAAATTTAATTTTGAATAAAAATTAAAAAAAAAAATTTTCCGACTCAAATTTAATTTTGACATGTGACTACGACCTTTCTGGAGGACAACTAAGAGGTTTGATCAAAATTTTTTGAGTTTAGTTTTATGAACGAGCGTTTGACCTTTGCAGAGATAATAATCGAAAAAATTAATTTTAAAAATTAAGGGGTAACTGAGGTTTGAAAACCCATGATTTTAATGCTAAAATAACCGTTTTTTCTAGATTTCAAAATTCATTTTTTCAATTATTATCTCTGCAAATTTTTTTGTGTGTTTTTTGCGCAATTACAGAACTTAATCACAGTACTTATTTCTGCAAAAAAATTTCAAATCTTTCCAAAATATATGTGAAGCTAATCTAGAAAATGCTAAGACTTTTCTTTCATTACGGTATAGTCAAAAAACGATCACGTGACCGTATAAATGAGAATGAAAATATATTTCAAACGGCGTGAAAACATAAATATGGAACTTATTCACACAAGTTCCGCATGTGAAATTGACCTCTGATAACGACAACTTTTTCATTTTGTCTAAAAATGTACTTATTCAGCTGTATGTTGATTGATCTTAATTAAAAGTTATCAAAATAGATAATTTTGTTATTCATAGTGAATGTTTCACCTTGATTCTAAATATATTAATTTCAGCTCATTTGTATGCTAAAAACAATTTTTTGAGTGGAGGAAAATGTAGAGACCCAACATTGATGCCTCACCCGTGTTCAGAGCCTGATTTCTCGCTATTAGTGTTTTGATCTGTTTCGCCTACGCATAAAATATCTGACTGGAGTGATATGATTGGAGAGATTTGATTTAAAAATCTAAACACATAACATTAGACTTGCTGGAAAATTTTTAATGACAACTTTTTTTGAAATAGATATCAGAGAAGACACCATAACCAGATATTTCTTATGTTTCAAATAAAGTACGAAAAAAATGTGTTTTTAGTACTTTTTTCTTGATTAAACGCTGATTTTTTTGAACTGAAATTAGATGCATTTCTAATCAAAATTAAAAATATTTTTTTGATCCATCAGCGAGATAATTGTCTGAATAAGATCATCAACGGCTAAATTGGGTTGGTCCCTTAATGAAAAACCATAGATAATTTGCATTTAATAATACGGCTGTGCACAGCCGTACGGGCTGCTAGGCCATCTTCAACTGCCGTCTTACCCGAGTTAAGGAGAATTTTAAGACGATTGAAGTAGCTGCTCATGCCTGCTCAATCATAAGATTAGCTTATCGGATAGCAAATAAAATTTTACGTCGACTATGACAAAAAACAATCGGGGGAACATGATTTCAGCCAAAATCATTGCGTTTTCAGTAGTTCCGCCTACGCATTTTTTATCAAATTTTTTTCAAAATGACCGAAAAAATTTTGAAAAATTTTTTTTTCGAAAGTTTAAATTTTTTTTTGTTATTTATAGCTAAATGTTTTTGTAACGCGATCCGTGTGATAATAACAAACAATGTATAATAAATCAGCATTTAAAGCGCCTTTTAAAGCCCAGAAGGTTGTTTTTTAATACTCAAATTGTGAACACTAAGCGGCTCCAAAAAAAAAAATGTCATTTTTTTTTGAGAAAGTTTAACCCTGTATACTCAAAGAGTAAGTGCCGAGGGGTTTAGTTTTGGAGATAAATCTCCCGGTACTGACCCTACATATCTCAATTATTCAAATACCATTGGAAATTTGTTTTCTTGGAAAACAATTAGAAGGCAAGTTTTACCACACATTCCATCTCCTATAACAACTAACTTTTTCGTCTCGACCGCTTGCTGCTTTCTAGTCATTTTTCTTAAAAAATATTTTTTGATATAAGATACCAATGTTTCTCGTAAAATGTGAGTTTTGATTTCAGTCTGGTTATTCGCGGAATAACGATCGAATAACAGTCCTAAACTTTGTGTGGCGTTTTGTACCACCAAAATATGAAGAATGTTGGTCATGACTCATGAATGATAATAAAAATGTACTACAAAATGTACAAGAATAATAAAAGTAAACGCTAGCTATGTATGGGTCTTATGATATTATCATTTTAGAAACTCTTAGCCTAACAAAACAGATAAATTAAAAAACACAATTATAAAACAATCTTATAACTCTAGGATCGTTAACTTTCAATCGCTTGTATAACTAAAAATTTTTCAGTGCCTTATTTTCGAGTACTGTTTCCAGTATGCTTTATTCAAACTGAAGAGCCTAAGACTTAAGCCTAAGACTTAAGGGGATTGTGGGTGCTTCCAGCAATTTGCTGGGGAAAAATAAGGCTTTTTAAATCAATATCTTTTGTTGCAGAATGAGTGAACGATTTATTTTCAAGGATATATTGTAGTCCATAACTTGAAAGTTAAAAAATGATTATCATTTAAAATAATTATATACTCCACCTTTATATGCATAAAACTGATTTCTGGTATTAATCTTTCCATTGAAGTAAATGTCATATCCACGTTCAAAAATCACCATTAATGCAGATATTATAGGTCGAAAAAAAATTCTCTACAAATTGCAACCAAGCATATTTCAGATAATTCAATCTTAATTCGCCGAAAAATTTTGAATTCCTTGTAGTATAGTAATATAGGCCAAATCGTAGATTATTTTACAACAAAAAATCGATACTCGTCACGAACGGTACATGCGATTTCTTTATCTTTTTTACATAAATCCTTCTCTATTATCATTTAACTTGTTGAAACAAGGAAATTTTTAATATATTTTTATATTTCTGACGCAATCATATTTCATGCTGATATTAATGCGCCCATGATAACTTGATCTAGGCACAAAAATGAAATATTGAAAAGGCGAAAACTGAACAACTCATCATATTGAAATACTTATCATTAAGACCATTTTTTTTGCGAAGTGAATTTATGTTAGTACTTTGACAAGTGATACATTATCTAGAAATTATTTTCCGTTGTTCCAGTTTTCTGGCAAGTCTCAGAATTGATATGCTTTCTAGGAAATTTCTAGAATATTGGCAAAGTTTTCAATTTTATTTTGTCTGGAATCTCCGTGAAAATGTATATAAATTAGCGGTTTTGTGATCATCTGCTCATTTCATTCGGGCATTTCAGTAGGCAAGCGATTCAATTGTTCTAGAAAAATATACCAGAATAATTTGGTGTTTTTTTAATTGGAACGCTTCCGGGTGCATGGATGGTCAGGTGCAATATGAAAAAATACCGAATTTGCGACCGGCTGGTCAAAATAACTACTGCACCAAGACCCACCTTAAGGGGTCAGGTGTCGTAATTTTTGAGCCCTTAAATTAAGTATTTATGATAAATAATATCGGTTATTGATAAAGTTACCCAAGGAATCTTGTGGGCACATTTTTCAAATATTTTTTTTAAATATTTTCAACCAGTAACAGTCGACTTCGCCTCTTTATATGCATAATCATGAAACGACCCTTCTATCATTGTCAAAATCAGTCCAATGAATAATTATTTGGTCTTAACCGCATAAAACGGATTGACATGATATGAACATTTTTTATTTGGTAAATGATGACCACGAAAACGGATCACTGACATTAAGAATTAATCATAATGTCTTACATCGAATTTCTAAAATTTATACTATTTAAGCCAAAATGTTTAAACGCTAATATCAAATTTTACGCTGATTGGTTGAGAAATTTGGATAGCGCTAAGCCAACTTTCTGATAGTGAAATCTTAGCTTCGATTTGGGTAGCTTTTGTCCGATCAGACGAAGTTTTTTTTCGAAACTTATTTCATTTCCGGTTTACCTTATGTCATATTTTAGAATTCTCAAGGTGAAATTAAATCCGAGGACCAAATCATAGTTGACGACACTAATCATCTACCTGAGTCGAAAAAAGGCTTTTCCTGAACATCCAGATCTAGGAGAAGTATTCATTTGAAGACGACAAAATTGTGAATAATGGTCGGAAAGTGATCTAGAATTCAAGAGCGAAATCAAAAACTGGTCCAACATATTAGTAACTCACCTTTCCACTCTGTGTAAATTTTAGACGCTTTGTAGGTGGGTCTAAAGAAGACTGATTTTGAAAAACCGTTTAGTGCTCTGGAATAGGACTCCCACACTGGTGGTAGACAGAAGAGCTTAGATCTTACAACGAGTATCCTCAAGAATTTTTCAACTGCCTAGATTTTGTTCTGAGGCGTGATTGAAAGGTAATATGATTACGACACTACCCCTTAGGAAGTAAACGAGGAGGTGTTGCTCGAATCAATAATAATGGTAGAACTTAATTTTTGTGCATCCAAAATTTGTAATGCGGGGGTTGCTTCCAAATACATAAAAATTCGATTTGACCAAAAAAATTTTCCGAAAATTCGAATTTTGCCCAAGTATTTTGTTTCAGTTATTTAAGCGTTATTTTTTGAAACGCTTTGATCTATGACCTTAATTTAACTTGCCATAGGTAGCCCGCAAATTTATTCTTGAAACACCAAACAAAATTTAGAAAATCTCACAAAAAAATTTCACAATATTTTTAGTGGTGAAATGTGTGTACTAAATGCCTGGCAAAAACGAAATGTGGCAGCAAATCAACACATCCAGTGCTATCGATGCAAAATAGTTATTTTACTGTTGAAAAGTTTTTATACCAGATGACGGAAATGATTTTAAATGAAAACGCTGAAGTTACCGAAACGGAAATTTACACGGTGTAAATCTTATCGAATTTTGAGCAAATAAGACCTAGGAATGAATTTCTGACGCCAATATTCCGAGAAAAACCATTATTAGTGGGGCGTACGAAAAATAAAAAATTTGGGATATTCTCGCTCGCAAAATGATTAATCGTGGAAAAAGCAAAAACGGACGTTTTGGACCGAGTCTTCTACCTGGTACTGCATACAAACTTTTGTTACTTCTTGACAAATCAACAGAACTGTAATTTCGAAACAATTCGTACGATACTTTCCTCAATCAAACATAAAGTTGTTTAAAAAAATCAGTTACTTGCGTGGCTTAAGAGGTGTCGTCGCATTTTAACGCGAAACGGGGTTTTCACACGCCAATTATCGCGAGAGTACATACTGCATAGACATAGCATTACTCTTAAATAAGTATTTGAGCAAAAATGTAGATCCTATTCATCAAAAAATCGAAAGGTTGGATGCCGTTCAATAGAAGTGGCTTTCAAGACTGACGGGATTATCTTCAAAATCTATCTCCTCCTGAGTTTTATAAGTTTACACATATATTCATGATGACTTTATAACTCGAGGCAAAAACGTGGGCAGATGAACTGAAAGTTTTGAAAAATTCTTGGATTTGGCTCAGTATCACCAAAACAATATTTTGACCTCTTATTTAGGGGATCAATCAAAATGAGTATCTCTCTTGGATTTGGAAAGTACGAGTGGAACTTACATGATGTGCAGCTGAAGATTGCGTGGCATATCAGTAGATAAGGTTTTGTCTAAATTTTACACGTTTGTTCTTTTGTTTGTGTAAATTGTGTTTTAGATTTCCAAAAATCAAGAATGTCAACTTTTTTCATACGAGAATATTTTATGAACTATCAAAAAGTGCTTTCCTGGCCTGATCTATTAAGATAAAAGGTATCAAAATGCTGGTTCATTGTCTATATATTCATTAATAAAAGGCATAAAAATAAAATTGGGAAATTTGTATCTAGAGCCACATTTTGCGACACACCACCTCTTGGGGTACTGTGTCGCTGAAATTGTGTTGTTCTCGATAAAAAATTGCCAACCAGGGCTTGAGGATATTATTGTCAGATAAGCATTTGTTAATCTAGCCATTTAAGCTTGCGTGAGAATGTGTGCAAATTGTATCATCCACACTTGCGACCAGAAAAATTTCCTTATCAACTTTATTTATTGAATACACAATACAACTGAACCATAAATGCATATTAGTATTTAAAACTTCTCTGTCAAATTTTACAGAAGTAGCAAAACAAATAAAAAATTGTTCTATAGAACGTTTTTGTTCGAAAATTTCGACCCTAAACTCAAAATATGAATTTTTGAGTCATGAATTCGAAAAAAAAATATCGCTGTCGATTTTTCTAGTAAGGGTGACTACAAAAGAAAGCAACAACACTGATAGAAAATTGGCTACCAAGATTGATTTTGACGTTTTAGTTGTTCAATATTATTTATTTATCTGTATTAATTTAATGTTAATTAGCTGAAAGTTTTGAATAACTGGTAAGAAGTTGTAAGGTAACTAATCTCGGTCAAAATTTCCTAATTTAGCTCTATTTTTTAAATATGCAGAAGAACACACGTTTTTGGCAATTTCGTCGAAAAAAACTATCTCCATCCTAGCGATTAAATGGTTTTCAAATTTATTCATTTTCTTCCTACAAACACAAGTTAAACAAATACGAAAAGAAAACTCGGTCATATTATTTTAGGAATTTCGACCTTCAACTGGAATTTGATTATTTGTAAGGACCGCGAGGAAAATTTTCGCGAAAAAAAGAGTGCTTCGATTTTTTTCGATGAGTAAGCTAAAAGAAAGACTACCTAAAACACCTGATCAGAAACGTTTGCATTACGTCAAGTATGATATATCTTGAAGTTATTAGTTGTTAAATTGAAAGCAACACCCTTATTTTGAACTTCATTTGAAAAAAATACTCCAGAAAAAAACCGAAAAAACGCGAAATTGAAATTCTTGCTGCTTTGTCGAGTAACGCCACGTTTCATCCACCAACTTCATTCTTGGAGACATTCATGATTGCCCTAAGGCCTCCAATAACAGCAGAACCAGTACCCCCCGAATATCAAAAGGCCGGGGGTGTGTTGATCTTCGGCTGTTTTTGGGATCGTATAATGTGATTCCAGGCGACCTAAATTTGAACAAAATGTAGTGCTAGCCAGAGCGAGGCGAGCTGGAGGCCGTCTGGATTGTTGGCGCTTTTATTTTATAAAGCTACTTATCTAGCAGTGGAATTAAACAAAGTGAACATGAAAAGCTTTGCGGGGTATCGTATCCGTTTGCATGTAAGGAGATTGTGTAAAGCAACAAAATATTGTAGATGGCTCACCAGTAACATTTGTCATAAAAAAACATTACGAAAAAAAACATATGATACATTGATGATGAAGGCCTCAGGAGAGCCTAAATATTTTTGAATAGTATAGGATAAAAATTAAGAAGGAGAACAAAACATTCTTAATGAACATAATAACATTTATAATTGCGTATACAGACCATTTAGAGGAATTATTCAATTCCCATTCTGCAAACATCATACAACATGGACAACAGAAATAAATAAGTCAAGACATTGTGCACACAGAGAAAAACAGGCTGCATTCATTAAAGACAAAAAAGTGAGAGCTTGCTAGACTTTATACAGTGTTCAATCAGTCATAGACCGACACTGCCAAACAATAAAACTTATCTTACCGTCGCTCGACACAAAAAAAAAGATATAAACTTAGCTGAACCTCCTAGCAGAATACTGTATAAAATTTATCTAGAAAAGAATTATAACAGTTACGAGGATTAGACTTGATGAAAAGTCTGAAAGTCTGAAATTCATAAAAAATAAAAAGTTATATTATCACTAGTACGGTGAGTTCAAGTAGCATAAGAATCAAAAATTGAAATGAGGTTTGAGTGAATCCAAAAAAGGGGTTTTTGTTAACTTAAAACGATATTTGAGAATAAGCTTTAGTTTCAATAGCGAAGGAAACTTTAGTTGAATTGTAAACTATTTAAAGAAATTACTCTTGATATAAAAATTAACTTTTATAAAAATGTATAAAAAGAAACAATTTAAGATAGTCCAATTGTAGAACAACAAAAATAAATTAAGATTATCTGAAAAGTAAATGTTGCCTTTGATAAATTGTGTCAGAAAGAGACACACGAGCGCCCGATGTGTCAGCCGAATATTCTCCTTCTAAGCGATAATAAGCAGGATCTTTATATTATTAAGGACGACGGTTAAAATAGCAGCTGAATTTGCTCATTTCCTCTAGCATACTATTAGGTCAACCATATATGTTTTGAAATCAGACTAAAGAAATATATTTGAGAATAGCGGAAAATTTTTATTCAAATTGCCTCCGCAATTGAGTCTTGTGGCAGTTTCTAGGGCTGGAGAATGTCGAACGTCTTATTCCTTTTTCTGGAGTTTTTGGAATTTTGCATAAAGATATTTCATAGCTAATGTTTTCTATAGAAATTAATTCTTATTCGATGCATATCACAAATTTTCTGGTTTGAGACCATTTTTTGTGAATTATTAGTAATCAAAAATTAGCGCGCATGATTGCATTTTCTAGATGTTAAAATTTGCCACCGAATTTCTATGAGCTGATTGTTTCTAATTTGTAATTCTAATTTCCGATGCATATCGCAAATTTTGTTTGGGAATTTTATACAAAAAAGAAGGTTTCATTTTCAGCACAAATTCGCCAACTTACAACTCACAGCGTAAGTTTATTTATTTCACCATATTTTCGGCTAACCGCCACCTTATTCGTTGACTCCTGCGCACTCACTAGCGCGTCCACATTGCATTGCCTCCGGACTCTTTGGGTTTCAAATTGAAAGCCTGGAACAGTTATTACTGTACTCGTTTTTCGGCGCGTAATTGAAACACTTAAAAGACTAAAAAAGCTAACTTTCTTTAGAAAAGCCCGCTTTTTGGAAATTTATGTTTTAATTGACCAGAAATTGTTTCTCGGTTTTTTAGCAGATTTTTTTCGGGAAGCTTATATGAAAGTATCCTGAGTAGGTAGTTCTTTGAAGACTTATCGCCAAGTCGAAGCAAGTTTGTGCCAGTATCACAATATCAAGATTCAGTAGAAACCCTTGGTGAAAGTAAAAACCAATCAGCGAAAGTCCAACCCTAACCAATAGTTTATACCTAAAAATTTATACGATAATTCGATCGCTATTGTCATACATGAAAAACTGTATTATACACTATAATTATATACAGTTAATTACAAGTAGTTAACCTACTGAGTATATCCTGTCAATGGAAAGTGAACACAAATAATCGCGGAGGATATCATGTGGTGTTTGAATAGGGATTAGCATGTCGGTGAGTGGTAGTTAGGCCAGCCTGTCGGATGCGACCAAGTCGGTTTCACCAGTCTAGACATTCTCATGGTTTTTGTGTTCGCTCTCTAACGATACTGCTTCGACAAAGGAGACCATTATGATTTAATTTGGAAATCCTAGGCTAGCTCTAGGTCACCGAACCTCGGATTTGACCTCGAACTCTTTCTATAGAAACTAAGCCGGCTCAAAAAAAGGTTACTGGATTCAAAGATTTCATATAAATCTGGAAATTTAAGGGCTAGGGTGATATCCATCATATACCTTCTTTTTCCCGATTTTGTAATATTTCCAAAGAGTCTTTTCGTCCTCTATTTACCCACGGGTTTCATTTTATCCGGGTCAAAGTGACTTTTTTAGCAACAATATTGGCAAAGCCCAATCGCGATCAGCGCAAAAACTTCAAAAAAAGATTGAGAAATTAAAGTATTGACGTGTACAAACAAGGCGTGAAGTAGTCTGGTGTGAGATTTATAAATGTATTAATCATAGATACAGTAATTGTGATTAAAAAGTACCCTTTTCAAGTTAAATCTTGCTTGTTTTACGCCAAGAATGCAATTATCTATACGCAAGCCAACGCTTCGATAATTAATTGAGATTATACCATTATGATCGTCAAAGACCACGTTTTCATATATTGGTCGGATTAGGATATCCCACTATTTACAGTGTTTGTAAATGTAAAATTTTAACATGGTTTAAAATTCAATTTTATCAATACTAAATTTGATTGTAGTATGGTTTTTTACCAATAATTACATTAGCTTGACCCTGGTTCTCCCGGTCAAAAGAGTGAGTTATTAGTGATTAAGCAGTGAAATAATCAGTAACAGTTACATACTGTTCCTAGCTATATTTTAACGACTAATGTTAATCTAGAGATTGTGGGCTACGGGAGCCAATCCTAAGGCTCTTAAGACCCCCTGTCACCATGGGGGCCCTTTCACCACGCACTCCTAGATAACATAGTTAGTTAAAGGGATATGTCTATCAATGAGAATTGAACTCGAGGACTTTATGAATTACTAGGAGATTTCTTGATAACGTATATCATATAAACATATATTATATTTGCAACCCAAAATTTAAAAACCTAACCTAAAAAATAAAATATGTTTAAATTTATATTTTGAACTTTAAAACCGCAAAGGAAACCTTCCAAAAGCTAAAACACATTGGTATTTTATATTCGCCGGGCGTATTGATAATTAAAGTTTTCTTCCACTGAAAATATGCTTAGCATGGGGATCAGCAGCCCCATTGGCCCGTATACATTTCAATTTGCCTGAATCATATTTTTTGATTTTATCAATAGTATTACAAACCACATTTTAAATTCCGGATAGCCATTCAGCTGTAATATAGTTTCATATTTGCCCCAAATAGTCATCCTTGAATATTCAGCAGATTCAGGTAAACTAATTAAAAAAAGGTTGACTACATAGAAAAAAATAATTCATGTTGATAATTATCCCAACTCAATTTAAACTCAAATATAACGATATATTTAATTGGTTTTCTTAGCAACTGAAGCTGCAGCTCGTAAACCACACTCCGTAACCACGTATGAGTAAAGTAAATTAGCTAAATCAGCAAGAGCTTATTAATACTATGTAAACTGATTAGCTCTATGAATATTTTCCAATATTTAATCAGGTGCTCTAAAAAAGATAACCTGCAGGCCATTTCCTGGGGTAATTGTATATTCCTTGCGTTTGCCAAATATTTATTTTTGAAAATATTTAGACGAAACTTGATTGGGTATAACTAATATATCCTATATTCAGTCGTTACACCATTTTTTCGTGATGGTCAATTTTTAGAGTTTTTAAGTGGTCGAAAATTGACGGTCAATTAATTATTACGTTGATTAATTTTTCACTTATAAAAGGGTGAATTGAAGTTTTTGGTCAGAAAATTTTGTGTTTTCTGAAAAAAGGTTGGTCAAAAAATATTTTTTATCTAAAAACCGAATAGATTAGAAATGAATAACTGTTGGAAGTCCTTAACTGGGACGGCGCACTGCGTTGATTAAACTTAATTAGCTTTCATTTTTAATTTTAACAGTTGTTTTCAAGATAATTTTCCCTCATACTCATCCACTTTTCCTTTATCTTTTCTTAACCTAAGCGAGATGCGGGATGCAAGAACTCATTTATTTACAAACTGACTTCAATTCTGACTTGTGTCTTTTAAGTGTGATCAAACGGTTTGACTTCAAACTCATTGTGTTTTTCACAAAATGGGGTTTAACATTTTATATGTTTTAACTACGTGTAGATGTTGATAAAGACGATTATCAAGATTATCAAACACTGCTCCGATCATTTACATTTCCTCGTTGGCTTGATGAGTTGAGATCCCATACAATTTCCACCATAATCCTCGTTTTCCTTAAAAAAATATAAAATTTATGAAAATTCAATTTTGTTTTATTTTTAATTGGAAGATGAGGCAATAATCTCTTCAAAGCTCGCTGATTGAAAATTGGTTATATTTTATAAATTGAGGTGGTTACAACTATATAAATTAGGGGTACGGATAAATCATGTTGGCAGGAATTGCGTCTTGTTGCCACATGCAGGTTTGTGGAAGACATTTCGTAAGTGTCATTGTTAGTAAAATCTTCGATAAAAAAGTCAAGTAAGAAATTTTTTAAATTATTAAGAGTGATAATCAAATAATATTAATTTTGTATTATAGTCAGTAAGGTTTTGCTAGTGAACATTTGAGTATATTAATGAGGCATAGTATCAAGAATTTTTCAGTTTATGCTACTATTAACCTCGTTCATAGGTAATATATTTTTTTGTTATTATCTTTAGATGTACAATCATTTTCTTCATTTCTTTTCTACTACGGTCCTCGTTCGTAACTGTACGTATATGATGGCGAGAAATATATCATCAAAAAATCTGGAGTGATATTCGACGACTTTTTTGTTCACCCAATAAGACAAAAGTTCACATAGTAACCTAGTATTCTAGTGTTATCAGTGTGTGTGGTGACCGAAATGAAAAAAGTCTATTCGTTAGAATTCTACATAACTTCATCGAATAAGGTGCCATATCTTAATTTCTATATCATTTAATTAATCAACTTTACACGACGTTGTAAATATACGCCCTACTACTTAAAAAACACTAAGTTTGCTAATCAGGCCTGAGGAATTTAAAAAGTGTGATAAAGGAATATAGTCTCAAATTTTCGGACCAAATGAAGAGACCAATATTTTACTTCGGTTTGTTAAATAAAACAAATAAACAAATTTTACTTCAAAATTGCTAAGTCAATAAACTAAGTGCGATCGATCAGTTTTCATATTTTGTTTTTAAATATTAATCAATATAATTCCAACAATGTAAATTAAGGGGGATAGTGTCGCTTTTGGTACATTTCAATCCCAGGCTCAGACAAATCTATGAGTATGAAAATTATGAGGCATCTCTATTGTAGGATCATAAGCTTCGTAGCCTAACAGATTACACATTCAAGTCAACTTTGTTATCACATGGACACAGGTGGTGAGTCTATACTGGAGCACTAAACGGTTTTTCAAATCTATCTTCCTTTTAGACCCACATACAAAGTGTGAAAATTGACATGCAGAGACGGAGAGTGGAGGTACTATATGATGGAATCGCCTTTTTTAGAAATGCGCATCTTGAATTTCTAGACACTTTGATCGCCGATTTTACAATTTTTCAGACTTAAACTCTATTTCTTAGACGAATGTTACAGCAAGAAGCGGTTTGAACTCAGTAGTAAAATATACCTGTCGCAATATGTGTCTGGATTTATGAAATTCCACCTAGAATCTGAAATAATGCAAGTAAAGCGAAATGCAAAAATTAAAAAAAAGTTGCTGAATCGGAAAGCAATGTACACCACAAATTGATGCTGAGATATCACTGATTAAAATGCTTACAGCTATCAAAATTTAACTACTCAGGTAATTGTATAAATTAGGTTAATAACATTTGTGATAAAATAATTGGAAATTCTAGAATCGATTAAGAAATGTCCGATATTTATATGTCATGCATCGTTTGTGGGATTATATTCAATCTTAAAAATTTCATATCATGGTGGAATACGGTTTATGCGGTTAAAAGGCAAAAAAATGATCGAAATTTGAAAATTCTAGATATTTGTTCTAGATGTTTTGAAAAAAAATAATTGCATGAGATTCTGGTCATTTAGTCATAACCGATCTTAATGTACATAATTAAATCTATAAGGTCAAAAAAGACAACTACCCCTTAGAATCAAAATAAATTAATTCGAATATTTTGTTAAGTTTGTTTTTGTGGTTAAAAGATTAAATAAATTAAATTAAGAGCATTTTACTTCTTACTCCCACAGAACTTTGGACTACTGAAGGCAAAGTTTCATGGAGCCAAACTTGCGCCAAAAATAAATCGAGTGTCAATTTTAATTGAGTTCCAGATTCGAAATTTAAATGTTAAAGTGTTATTTCACTTAATTCATCCTATTGAATCCACAGGTGACACATAAGTCAATTTATAATCTGTTCCAGTTCCCTCGTATAACTAATAGATAGTCGTTGATAAAACGCTTTGGGTGTGGGCGGGGCGAAGTTCCACAGTTTTGGGTGTGAGGAGTTAAGAAATAATAAGTCATTGTGTTATTCCGATTTTCCTGCAAATTGTATGAGTGGCTTTAAATAATTTGAAAGGTTTTAAGTATATAGTACAATGTATTACAGTATAGAAACATGTATACAATTTGTTAATATTAAGCCAGCGAAGACACCCCATCGGGTAGATCCCCAAATCTGTGAGGAGTTTCTACTCTCATTTAGTTGCGCCGATTAATATCGGCCCGCGATTTCTGTAGGTCCATACGCTAGCTAAAAAGTACATACGTATTTACTGTAATCTCGAAAGGTGCAGAGGTTAGTAGTATGCAACCTCTTTTAGTGCATTAAGAAGTGTTTCGCATTTCAAATGGATTCCCGAATTGGCATCCATTCTTGATAATCAACTCCGTCGTCGTAAGTTTCCCATTTTCGCAAAAAAAATTTAGATAAAAACCTCAAACAGTGTAATTTATTAAACTTTATCATTGATAAAAAGTTTTAGGTCGGAGTACATCCTAGTAGGGGTATCCTTCTTAACGCTATTAAGAGAAGTTCACACGAGTACATCACTCAAAATGAAACAGGTGCCTACTGACGGGAGTGCGATTTGGAAACGACATGATCAAAATAAATTGTGTATATATGATTACGCCTTTGAAAGAATGCAATTAATTCTATATGGGAGTACTGGTGGCAGTATATACTATCGTTATGAAATTTCAAATAGTTGAGAATGTTTTATGATAATAATATTGATGATAAGAAATTCTTTATTTTCATATGGTAACCAAAAGATCTTAATTATTAGTCGCGATTTGAATAATTTTATAGATTTGTCAAATTTTGAGATTCCGATAATTAAATGCTGTTTCCGAAAACCAGGAACAAAAAGTAGAAAAAATATTGAGCCTGTGGCCTGCCATAACTTTCAGTGATCAATCATTCAGTTCTACATTTGGGATATATCAGGGAAAGACGCATTCCCCTGGGAACTTGGGTTGGCTCAAGTTTTGTGGTAATAAAACTTAATTTTTTCTATTCTTGAAAATCGGGAAGATACTTTTGAAGATGAAATATTGGCTTTATGAAAGCTCGTCTCTGGATTGTCAACCATAGAGCTCACATAGTATTGGAGCATCACCGAATTCAAAAAATATTTCCGAAAGCATTATGCGTTTTCAATTTTTTTAAGTATTTTTCCTCAAAAATTATGTATTTCAAAAATACGAGCGTGCCTTTGTCTCATTTTAGAACGATGAAATAACATCAAAATTTTAAAAAATTAGTTTAACATTGTGTTTATAGAAATAAATTCATCGACTTTTTGAAGCGATAATCAACTTGAGTTTTGTAAGTTAAATAACAAAATAATTTAGAAGAGTTCTGAATTTTATATTGGCTTTAAGAATGAATCATCGTCGATCATTATAAAGACAAAAATTTCAGGAAATAGGAGTCAACTGGAAAATGAACATGAAGAATATTAAAAATGGGCACAATGTGGTAGAAGAGGCTCATTAGGTTTAGAAATTTTAGGTTTAGTAACCTTAGAGGAATACTTTTAACTTCGCTAAAACTTAATGGAACAAGAAACGAAAATAATTTAAAAATGGTCACAGAATTGTGCGTTAAAGAGCTCATAGTCTTCAAATATAAGTAACAATTATCGAGGCCTCCCAAACTTCGTACCCAGGTGAAATTTGATTCACGAAATAAGGCCATTAATTTTCAAAATGGCCAAAGTTTAATATAAGTTATTATTATTATTATTATTTATATATATTTAGTTTTATAAGGAGGATTCCTTAATAAGGCAATAGAGTAAAAGTGAAATTGATAAACCGACAATGACCTAGTAAAATATTTAAAAATGCAAGTGTCGGTAAGATGATTATGAGATGATTTTTATAATCAAATAATTTAGTCGCAATTTGATACTGAGTCGTAGAAGTCGAAGCAAATGTTCTGAAGATAAAACAAAATTCATTACGTTCGATTCTATTTAAATTATGTATACCTTTGGTTTAAAATCTGTATTAAATATTTTCTGCATAACAAAAAATTGTTTGAAATACAAACTTTTTAGAAAAAAATTTGTCTGTTATAATATACTCTACTTATATTTCTATTGTTAAAATATTGAAAAATGAATAAAATTGAAACATTCATATTATTTGATATTTAAAACTATGATTTGATGAAAAGCAGAACAGAAGAAAAAGTTTGAAATTACACAATGTAAACAACTTAATAGTGAAATACATGAACCGGAAGATATTTAATTATAGAACTCGTATTTCAACATTTTACCAAAATTTTGCTGGTCACAAGGAATGAGAAAAAAAGATTGATTAAAACAAAAAGAAATTTGAAAGTTCAAAACGTAAGCTAAACATAGAAAATTCAAATTAGAAAACCCCAAAACATGAATGGCTTTAAAAATTTTTCTGATAATAGCTTAATTTGTAAAAATTATAAAACATGAGTCACTGATATCCTCCAATTATCTTATATTATAAAAAAATTTTAAATAACTCAGAATTAAAACGACAAATCTAGAGAGAAAATCCTGCACTTTTTAATTTTAAAACATGAAGAATTATACGAGTTGAGTTTTTACGAAAATACATCACAAAATAAAATTTCTGTGTTCATATAGAAGATTATTTGAGCGGAAAAAATAGAGGATGTGGTTTCTCATAAGTAACCCCGACAATTATTAAAGTGGATGATTATTGAAAACTTCTCAGAGAAGCTAGGAAACAAAAAAATCATGGAGATTAACAGAGTTAAAAATAAGGACTTCTCCATTTAACATCCTGAATATGATGAATGTAAACTAATGATTCAGATAAAAGATTCACAAATTATTAAAAGAAACCGGAAATGGTCAACAAATTGATAAGGGCCCAAACTTAATATTTATAGATAAAAAGACTATCACACGAAAGTAAATATTAGAATAATTTCATTATTGAAAAATTAGCAAAATATCATGAAACTCGATCTCAACAAGAATCTATACAATTAAGATATACTAAACACGAACATTCGAAGTGTGGTAGGCTTCATGTAAAATGCTTATTATTCCTAAAAAGCTAAGCTTAGTGATTTTTTATTACTAAAAATCCATAAAGAAATTTCCGTAACGCGGAATATGTATTCGTATTTGTGCGAATGTGAAGAATTATATAAGAAACTCTTGCACCTTCTAACAAAAAATGTGATTTTCAAATCAACAAATAAGGATTAAAAAAGAAGCTCGTTGACAGAAAATTTGACCATTGACCAAAAAATAAAAATATAGTATATAGATATATAGATAGAGAAATAACTTCCAGATGTATATCCATTTTGGATGAAAGTTCACAGAAAAACCTGGATTTTTTCTAATTTCAAAGATTGTTGACGCTTTACACTGTTGATCTGAAGAGAGAAAATTTGAAAGTACTCTACATGAAACTTTGACGTAATATTCAACTATATAAAACCGTAGAATTTCCAAAAAAAACGTCTAACAGTGGTTCCCGTTGTCTCAAGTGCAATTTGAAATATCTTTGTCAATATATTTGATAACACCATAATTTGTTTAAAATACATGGGATTCGGGGTAATAATATCATACAAAGCGCGATTGCAATAAATTCATAGCATAATATTAATAAAAATTCATTGATCTTTTGAAGATATTAAATTTCTTTTATTAATAAACAGAAATTTACAGTAAATGATGAATCCAAAAATGAGATATTTATTTGGACAATTGAAATTTAAAATGATAGATTCATTTATAAAACATTGCTGAAAAAGTGGTTTTTAGCTGTTATACCATAAATAACATATAGTATACTATAAAAATATTTGAAAAGGGGCGTCTTACTCCGCTTTCATCGTGAATAAATCGTTGTTTCCCCCCCGAACTTTTTTTAGATAGTTAAAATGATAAAATGTATGTTCAATAGAACCAAATCGAAAAACTAAATGCAAACCAAAAATTTTTAGATACAAAGAAAATCCTCCTCGATTACAATAATAACATAATTAGATTCCTTCAAAAATTGAACAATATTGTAACCTTATCGTAAAATGTCGATCAAATTAATCCAGAAACAGTAGGGCATAGAACTTGTAGAGACAAAGAAAGAATAAATAACCAGTTTGACCAATAGTCTTTCAGTTGGATACCGCTTAAACCCCCAAATAAATTATACTTTTTTCTGCATAAACAAAAAATTTAAAACATACTCGAGAGACAAAATTGTCGTATATATAGTATTTGTAGCTATTTCATTGTTAAAATTACTGACTCTGAAAATGGAATGATAATAGATACATTGTTAAGTATTAATTTGATTATTTAAACAAGAGTAAATTTGTACTAAAACAAAAAATTTTGTTGCCTCGAAAAAATTGGAGGTACATGCTATTTGAAAGTGCGGATAATTCGATTATTCGCCAAAATTCGATTATCAGATGTAAGCCAAGAGTTATTCAGATAATGGAACTGCAATATTAATCTGGAAGAGCTTAAACATGGGTGAATAAAAACCCAAGGCATCATAGACCGTGAAAATAAAATTTCGAATATGAACACGGTGGTATAAATCCATAAGGTGGAAAACAATTAAAAGAGAGCACAGTG